>JAHQIW010006266.1:0-52742 GCA_019055375.1 Parelaphostrongylus tenuis
GCCATCGCCTTGTCGTACAGCTAGTAAACATCCTGCTGAAATGTAAAACTCGATCTTATTTTCTCGCTAAGCCGTATGTCTAGAAAAATAAGCACATCTCCAGAATCAGAGTACATATCTCCTATCAGATGATTACTAATAGTCTAAAAGAAAGAGCTCTGTCCGGCGAGGTTTAAAGCACAGATCGAAAGTCCAAGAAAGATCAAAAAAAGCTTTTTGAGAAACAAATACATTTTTGAGTTCTTCAAAGCTTAAGCTATAAATTGCGTATTAGTACTCTAAAGGAGTTGTGTTTTTAGCGAAATATAAGCGAAACAAGAGAAAAAGTACGTGGTTTTATGAAACATGACTTTACTTCCAGTGTTACAGCGTTAAAAGGGTGTTTTGAGAAGCGGCCATGTGGAGCTGTAGCTAGAAAATCTAACTTTCACAGTGATACCTAACATTCCCATGAAAAGTTTCTGTCCAGCGAATGAGATCAGTTTTTCATTTGTTCCCTTAATTCAGAGAAACCATATAAGTATTGGTGGTTAATTTTTATTCAAATTCTTCTTAGGCTGGATCTCTACTCCTTGCTGGTCTCTTCATCTATGACATTTTTTGGGTTTTTGCCACTGATGTCATGACATCGGTTGCTAAAGGAATCGATGCTCCTATTCTTTGCTTTTCCCACAGGATTTACTCAGGAATGGATGGCTAGATGCTAGTAAGCATAGTATGTTAGGTAAGAAGACTTGTTGCCATGTTTTAATGTGATCATAAGAACAAGTTACGTAACTTTCTGTCAATCGTAATCCTATACTTTTGTGTGTGATTGTTCGAAATCGTAGATGACGTGATGTATGCGAATAGTTGTTTGTTCCATTGTCGTCTTTACTTGAGCAAGTTTTCGTCGCCCTTTTGGGATTGACGGAAATGCAAGACGCTTTTATTCAGTGATTTGAAGAACACAGATTCCAGTCAGCATGTTTACGCTCAGTTTTTTTCGCTTAGGTTGAAGTCATATCGAATGCAGTTTTAGAATTGCAAATAATCAGCTGTAAGGGAATGTTATAGTGAGGGGGGGGGGGGCTTGAACACCTTGATGACTTCTATATCTTATTTGCAAAAAAAAAAAAACGAATGACCGTAGCAAAGAAAGTTGTAATTTTTAGTTCAGTAGAGCATCAAATAGGTCAGTGTAGTTGGCAGATGTATTACTTTGTTAATTCTTTGAATTCCACAAACTCAAACCTCTGCGGTGGTGTTGACAAAGGTGGACTGTCTACCCCACCTCCTCTGCGACTCTCACCTCCAACGTGGGAACGGTTTCCATCCCTCCTCTGCGACTGTAACCCTCAGCGTTAGATTCTTTCCTGTCGCACTCCTCTCTGCCCACTACGCACCCGTCTATCGGGAAGAAGGTTGCTGGCCGGTTCGATCTCCTACCACAACTCTTCACTGTGGGTTTTTTTAGTGTTATCTTTGTGATGTCGGTCAGTACTGAAGATTCTTGTGTAACTTAAATATTATAGCAAAAACGCTCAGTTGTTTAACATTTCGCTACTTTTTGACACCAAACGGTGATCAATGAGGGAAAAAACGCATGTCCAACTTTTCTCGCCTACATGACAATGTGGTAGTTTCTAATGTAATTCAGTTTAGGATGGAGTTTTGAGCCTAATGATCTACCTATTCATTTTCAGTTTAGTATGCCTCCAACGCAGAAACGACTCACCTAAATCATCTGCAAGGGTTGACTACCACATTGTCATTTAGAGCGAAAAAAGCTTGGAATGCGTCGTTACCCCATTGATCTTTGTTTTGTATTAATAAGTACTGAAGTGTTAAACAACTAAGCTTTTATTGCTATAATAGTTGTGTTAGAAGAGCTTTGAATACTAGTCGACATCAAAAAACATAACACAAAACAAAAAACTAAGCTGAAGTGTTGTGGTAGGGGATTGAACCAGCAACCTTCTTCCCGATGGACGGGTGCCAAGTGGCAAAGAGGACTGAGAAAGACAGTGATTCCCTCGCTGATGGTTACAGTCGCAGAGGAGGTGGAGCCGTACCCGCGATGGAAGTGAAAATTCGAGTAGGGGAGGTGGGGCTGACAGTTCACTACTAGTTAGACCCGCCAGAGGTCGGGTCTGTGGAAGTCAGAGTTAAAATGTTGAATGGCCGTTCTATCATAAATTCTATGGGCGGGACTTCGGTGGTGGCCCAAAGTGAACCTCACACTTGGGTGATTGCAGTTTTATAAAAATCAGAGCTGTGAGAGGGTTCTGTCTATTCTAGAAAGATGAAACGGGAAAGATTGAGAGGTTATAATTTCATGGACAAATGATGATTTTGGAATATCGAATAAAGAGAAATGTAGATGCACACGTGATGTAACCATTCTATTGAGTGTTTTGAGGCTGTGTAGGTGTTGTACAGTTTGCAGAGCCATTGCATGCACTCTCTGACCATACACTTTCGCACACTTGAGGTGTAAACATGAGCCCATAGTTGTCACGTTGTAGAGATGGTGCTGGGAAAAATGCTGTTGGACATAATGTATAAGCGATCTAGAGAACATAGGATTGGTCAAGAAATCAGAATTATTCTCTAGGAGGTTAGAAAGTGACTATATAAACTTATATTTGTGGCTGTACGAGTAGGTTTTCCAGTACTTACACTATGAGATTGTGCATCTTTTTAGGGCTTGGTGACATTGTCATTCCGGGGATATTTCATAGCTTTGCTTAGAAGATTTGATCATAGAATACTGGAGAAGGATGGGAGAAAAACGAGGAGGACGGTAAGCTCAGTATTAATGAGCTTGGTAATCCACTTTCATATGTTTTCATTTTTCTTCAGGAACATTTTCATTTAGGTATTTTTTCTCAATTACTGTTATCGCCTATGCAGTTGGTCTTCTGATTACTATGCTTGTTATGCACCACTTCAAAGTAAGTTGACTAATCTAAATCGTTTTCTTTCAAATAAATACTTCTCTTGTTATTACAGGCGGCCCAACCAGCGCTGCTGTACTTAGTTCCATGTTGCCTTCTGATACCATTATCTGTGTCATTGTGCACTGGCGAAGCAAAGGTTTTGTATATTTATCTAACTAGATGCCGAGTCAAAAGAATTTTTGTGAGGAAATTCTAATTTTCAACATAATTAGAGATCGTATGGTCAATTTAAAACTTGAGAAAATGCTTTCGTTCCACTACATTATCTCTTAATCTGATAGCTTTCTATTACTTTTCTTACAGTCATTAACGGATTCGCGACTGTGCATAATTTTGTGGCTCTGCACTTTTATTTTTCCGTCGTGACTGAGATTACTAATATACTTTCATATTCGACCGTTTTCTAGACTTTGCTGAAACCAATATAATTTGATAATGTTTTTCTTTTTGAGCCTTTCATGAGGTCTTATGTGGGCACTTATACAGTGCGTGCAGGTGTTTCCGCTTTGCAGCCTTGTCAGTTGCAGAGTATTTCGCCTGAGCCAATCCCTTTCGCGGGAGAACCCCTCTTACATAGAGGAATCGTCTACGAACATGTTATGCTGCCGCATGTAAAGTGAAAATTCACTCCACACACGGTGAAGATAACATATCACCGCATGTCCAGTGATATAATCACCGGAGACTGCAGTGATTAATAGCGATTGCTTAAGGCTGGTATTTTTGATGATACTTTCACATTCGACTTTTCTCAGACCTTGCTCAAAACGATATAGTCTGACAATGTATTTCTTTTTAACAGCCTTCAACAGTCGGCGTTAATCAATGCAATATCCGCTGATTAGGTAAGTGGACATGCAAAAATATGTTGTCTCCGCAGTGTACAGAGTGAATTTTGACTTTACACGTTGCACTGTAACATGTTCGTCGACGATTCCTTAATACAAAGGGATTTCTCCCCGGAAGGGGTTGGGTCACACGAAAGGCACTGTGCAACAGACGAAGCTGCAAGACCGTAGCACGTGCACTGCACTGCATGATTCTCTTAATAGGCCTCATGAAATGTTCAAAAAAGAAATATGTTGTAAGATTGCTAGCATAGCACGCATATACTTACTGAGGTCCATGTTCATCCACCAAAAAATGTAACTTCGCACGCTTCTCCCATTGGTAGTCTTCTTTAACAGTATAGCGCAGTGCATAAACTCGTTTGAAGAGCGGTTTACATTAATCATATGTATAGGGAATAGGGCTAGAACTGACATCACGGCACAATTTTTATTTTGGAGTAGTAATCGAATGTATCAAAGGAAAAAGAGTTGGTATCAATGCATATGGTAGCGAAAGAGTATGAAGCAGTTCTTTACCTGCCTAATATCTCTTTAACAAGTATCGCCAATTTTATCAACCAATCAATACCAAAAATTAAAGCAATTTTAGTGTGAAGCCTAGTTGCATGCAGGATGACCTTGATTTGTTCACACCCTATCATGCGCCCTTCCACTACATGTCACACCTTCAAAGCGCTTTTTTTCCGTTTCTTATGTTCGTGCTCATTGTTCGACGGATCTTGCATCGTCAAATGTAATTGATTACAACGTAACATATAATATTTGACATAAGATTGTTTCCGTTTTTAGTCGAGCTTTTGCTGCCTAGCAACTCACAAGCTAGTTATCTTCACAGATTTTCATTGTGATTTCAAGCACGGATTCAGCTTAATAGTGTTCAATACTGGTTGTCCGTCCTTCAATACTGTCCCCAAGTAAATTCCATTGATGAATGATTATACTATACATTATGGTTATAATTAACATTGTGATCAATTATATGATACCAATAGCAACTGGTAAGGTTAGAACATGGTTGTGAAAAGAGCGTGCAAGAGCCTCGACTGTGTAATGCGAACGCTTGGGGAAATAAAAAGCTTGACCTTCCTGTGAAAGGGAGGGCAGTCGTAGTTCGAGTCCTTCACACTACATAAGGTCTTAAGTTTTGCCAGTGCATTCGAACTGATGAGTACGATATGAATTATAAACACAACGATTGTGAGGTAGAGGCAAAACTTGGAATCTTAGATAGACTTCAAATTACCCTGCTAACAGTAAGGCAAAACAAGAGAATCGCTTGGTGTGGTGGATAGCACCTGAGTCCACCGTGAAAGTGGTAGTGGATTCGAAGCTGTGGGATTCAGAGTTTTGCCCTTATCTCAGCATCCTTATGGTTGTATTTCACATCATACCATGCCGTGGGAAAAGAATAGACAGTAAATAATGTTGCTTTTCCTTCTCTCATCGAAGTGTTGTGTGTTGTTCATACAACAGCGAATCATAACAGGATTCATTAAAACTGAAAATACGTGATTGTGGTTTGCACAATCAGATAGTAAAAAAAAAGTTTTTTGAACGAAAGTAAAGTCCATTATGGAATTATCCGGAGTTGAGTCGACAGAAACATAGAAAACATGGCTAAGGATGCATGTGTGGTAACAAGGTAACCGATAAGATAGTGCATTGATGTCAATGTGTACGGTGACGAATGTGTTAATGACCCGACGTTTTGGTAATTGTAACACTAACTCTGTTGAGCTGACACAAGGTTGCTTAACGAAGATTTTGATGCTCAATAGTTAACCCTTTAGAAGAACAATAAGTCTTCTTGTACGTAACTACATTTTTTTTATCTTTTCAAAAACGAAAACGGCTCTGAAGAAGTCGAAATCCTCGAAAGTTCGGCCATGGAATACTAAAACTTGTTAAGCACCTCGTATCTTTAAAACTCAAAAAAAGTGGAATTAGTAAGATAAAATAAGTAAATTTGTAGCGAGGGTAAGCGGAACTCGATCTTTCAAGTTGTTGTTACTTGTTTCTCATTCTCATTGAAAGTCAGTTCTTTTCCGTCGTGCGAATTATTTCTTACTCACGTAAGCTGTTAAGCTTTCTAATAAATTGAGGCTATTAGAAAAGGTATAAAGAAAAAGTCCTCCCAAAGCTCACCAAGCCATCCATCCCTCCGGGGTCGGTAAATTGGTACCAGGCAAGTCTCAGACGTGTCTGGGAGGATAAGCAGCACTGACTCGGTTTAGCGGGAGGCCACAGCGAGTCATTGTATAGGCCAGATATGCATTCAATCACCTCAAACGAAGTTAAAAATGGAAGTCGAATGCATGACGCATCCCTCAGGGATTGATCAACGCCGGGAGCTTTATCCTTTATCCTTTTATAAAGAAAAAGTACACGGCTGTGGAAATAAAAAAAAAATGTTAGTGTTGAATCATGTCTCATAGCAAATGCCTATGTTTTTCAGGAGCTATGGAATTACAACGAGGAACATTTAACTGAAAAAACTGTCAAAGAAAAGAAAGACGCCCATAACTCGAAGAAGACGAATTAGTGGAGCTTTTTGAAAAGCCAAATATCTATTGAGAATCATAAACTAGTCTAATATGTTGCGGTCAGTAGTAGTCTCCTTAGCGAAACCAGTGGTGTTGTTCTCATTCTTGTTTCTCTTATTCTTTTCTTTTCTTGTTGGACTTTTTTCCTTTTAAAGCATGTGCGTTTTTCGTTGACTGTCTTGGTTCGTAAATCGTTGTGGATAAAATTCTTCAATTATTCCAGAATTATTGCCTTCAAAAAATTGTGCAAAGACTTTCAACAATACCCTAAGCAACACGACAGATGCACAGAATCGTTTGCTTCCATGAAAGCGAATACAATCAGATCACTCGGAATGTTTGCCCATTAGGCAAGTGGAGAGTAATTGAGACTATAGGAGAAAATCTGTTCTTGTGATATGAAGTAGTAACTGTTTAAGTGAAGTGACTGAGCAAAAGGTAGCTAAGTAGTCCAGAAAGACAATTTTCGACGTAACTGTCACAGAAGGACGGAGTTAATCCTGTTCTTCTGTTGCCTGTGTAGTAGTACACAAGCAGATGCAAAGAGACTACAAATGAATGCCACGAAAAGTCCACCGGATGCTCCACCGCTCCAATAGTAAGCCCAGCCGAAATGGTACTGCAAGAGGAGATTGTACAGTTTTCAACACTGATATACACATATTAGTTAGGATACTCCTCACCCGTATGATGTTACCGTTGACGGTCTCGTTTTGATTGTCTTTCAATTCGTTGAAGTACGAGTAAACAACGAACGCAGAGATTGAGCAAATTGCTGGAAACAAAGATTATTACTTAGTAAAATGCAACATCTCATGATTTTTTAGTCACAAAGGGATTTAATGCTGTTTTGCTGGAGGATTAGACTATCAGTTGAGTGTAGTATTTGTAAATATTACGGTTGCAAACAGAATTCTGGGGCGCTCTAATAAGCATGAGATAACTCCCATGCATATCATGGGAATATTACAGTCTCTTATGTGGGATTACCCATTTAAGGCCTTGATGTTATTCGTCTTTACTTTCACTTTGTTACAAGCCTGCGCCATGTCCAACGATACAGCGCGTTTTGATGTAGCAGGAGAATGTCAGACCACACACTGCCAAAAGACCAAAGACAAGTTTGGTGATGAGTTGGACGGATTCGAGGTTCTGCCGCATTCCGTCTACAGTCCAGATTGCGCTTCATTCGACTTTGACCTTTTGCCATCCGAATACAAGACTTTTTTTAAGAGTCGCCGATTTGAATCAATCGATAAAGTTGAAGAAGCATGTCAAGAGTTTCTTGTTTCGACGTCGAAGGAATGATCGACTTCGACAGATCCCGAAACTTGGCGGACTGATTGCAGAATGTCGTAGAAAACGATAGCCTTTGAATAGAAGAACAGTTTTTATTGCTTTGGTTTGGAATTCATGCATGAATTTTCAGTCTTTTACAGGTGCCGCGAACTGTCTTTCCAACCTAATAGTAGCGAAATGTCTCGGTTTTTATCTCCAAATATGATATTGGCTTACTAGCTGTGAGCAGCATTACACAATGAGCCAAAGCTCCGAATATTGTGAAGATCGTGAAGATGGAAAAACAGATAGCCAGTAGACTGCTTGCTACTGCACAAGACAATAATATCAACGTTGCCAACTCGAATTCTGAAAGAAAAATACGTCGATCTTTCTCAGTCGTACTTCCATACATAGTTTTCTGTAGCCTCTGATAACGTTTTCAACCTTTTTCGAGGTTATCGCTCTACATTTCGTTGTGGCTTATGGGACCGTCTCGGCGGTATCGCCATTATCAGAGCAACTCTCCCTTATCATAGAGTTAAGGCGACGAAGAATGCTACGCTCTCGGAAAGAAAAATCATGTTTGCCAGCGTACCTACGATCGATGTGTTGCGCCTGGTACGAGCTACGTATACGTAAGTTTGCAAAGAACAGTCTACTAAAAAAGGTAATGTTCCTAGCAGCCTCAAGACACCGACTTTAAATACTCTGGCAGGCATGATTTTGCTTTCCGAGAGCGTACTTTGTCGCCTTTTTTCTATGAGAGGTGGCGAATGGCTCTCAAGATGACGATATCACCGAAACAGTCCATAAGCCACATCGAAATGTAGGGTAGTAACCTCAAGAAATGCTAAAGGCATTCTTAAACTATTTATATTAAATGTCTTTGAAAGTTTTCACAAAAATGTAGTCATTTTGACTTTGAAATTCTTATTTTTTGTGATAAAAATAGATCCGGTGGCCTCCTTATCACCTCTTGTGATCCCGTAGAACTTCACTATTCTTTTAACAATGGTGGACGGACTGATAAGTTAAAGTGGGTTTGCTTTAGATGCCCAGCTTCCGGCAGAGTTTCATTATGGTGACTCAGCTTCCTCTTTTCACTCTCTGGTGGGAATTTGTACTCCATATTTGCATAGTGATGCGATTATTTAACACTGGATGAAGAATTTGAGTTTCCAAGATATATCGTGATGTAAAGCTAGAGATAAAGCTTTTAGAGTTCATCAACGCCTGAAGAATGCACCATGTGTTCGAGTTTATCAAGCACTGCGGAGGTGATTTAAACCCTAAGTGACGAAGTGTAGCAGCTAATGTACACGATTGTTTCAAAGCCTTTTTCGCTGGACGAAACATTTTTTTTACATATAGTAATCATTCCTAAGCTCAAATCTCTGTGATCTGGACTTTCATAACGACTGACGGTGGCCTAGCGATGTATCAGGTCAGTGCTGCTATACTACCAGACATGATTGCTACCATTTCAAGGACTTTAGAGATGAAAGGCTTGGTGAGACTTGAGCGCGAGATCGAACCAATGATCACGTTTGTCGCGTGTCGCCTCTAACCACTGCACATCACGCACCCTAAATAATGTGACTGTATTCCATACCAAAATTAGAACTCAAACGTTGATGCTTACTTTATGGTAAAGTATTCATCTGTATTAGATTAATTCATTCTTAAACTCAGCCGTATCCTCTACTCCATCACTCCAACTAGGAAAGAAGATTGAAATATATCGAGGTTTTCAGATTACAACAAGAATATGACACGCACAAAAGTGCATGATTTTTCACTCCTCCTCTTTTAGAATTTTCTCCATCCACAATTTTTTAAATATTTCCATCAATTATCTGTAGTGATCGTGCTAAACCTACTTAATACTTATACACTTTCAAAAAGATTAGATCTCTAAGGAAAGATAAGTTCTTACTGGTCAGGAAGATGCTATAAATGCGTAAGTCCTATCAAATATATTCCAATAATTTATTAATAATCACATAAAATTAATTGCGCGTCATCACAAAGCAATTGATAGTCAAATTTTCATAGCTGCCAACGCCCTGATGTCAGCTGCACAAACACTTCAACTTAACTGAGATTGAGGCAGAGCAAATAACGAACAATAGTGGTTTTTCAAAAATGGACGATTTTACGATAGTTAGAGGCTTTTAGGAGTTGAATATATAACAGACATTTTGGTACATCACTTTAAGGGAATGTAGTAATTTTTGAGTTGTTTATTTCTCTTCACATGCCTGTCTGGAATTCAATATCTCAACGAAAAAACCCCTGTTTCTTTCCTATCAGTATGATTAAACTGATATCGGGTAACTTGAACTTGTAAGGATCACTGTGAGGCGATAAATGCATATTGAAAGACAACTGCTTCCAGAATCGTGTGAATTTGAAGCAACCATGGGATAACAGTTTCAAATAATAGCAGGATAGATTTTCTTTGGCCTTCATAACGGATAAATCAAAATATCATTTCCGGTCAGACAACACGGAATGAAGAAATGACCCCTGAATGAAGAAACGACGCCTGGTCAAGAAATTTTCATGAGAATGTTAGTAATCAATCGGAGGTTTGAATTTCGGGCTACAGCGCTTCGTGCTTGTTTTTTGAAGAGTCCTTTTTTATAGCGCTGAAGCATTCAAATAAAATTATATTACACATCAGTAGCGCGTTCTCATCTTTATCACGCTTATATTTCGCTGAGAGCACGAAAAGCATATGAGCATGTAGATGAAATTTTCGAGTATTGCAGCCGAAAATCTATCTAGAGTTTCTTCCAAAACGGAGAAAAATCGTAAACTCAATTGCAACAATCGTATTACACATGTGACTCACGCTTGGATGGTTTATCAATAATGCAATCGATACACAGCCAACGCACACACTAGCCGACAAGTAGATGCGGTGCGCAGATGAAGCTCAATCTTATTTTCCCTGTTACACTGTAGTAACATGATCTTTCCAGAAAATAAGCGCAACTGGAGTTCTTGAAACTACGATGTCGAATGGTTACTCAAAATTCAATGGACCAGCTTTGTGCTGCGAGAAATACAAGAGCAAAAAACCTTCCTTCTCGTACGGTTCCGTACGAAAAACTTTCTAAAAGCAGACGCATCTTTGAATTTTTCAGATCTAAGCTATTGAACGATTACTATCAGATTAAGGAAAGAATTTTTCCAGCAAAGTATAAGCGCGATAAAAATCAATGTGCGCCCTGCGCGTGAAACATGGTTTTATTTTGGATGCTATAGCGCTACAAAAAGCTTTCTCTGAAAAACTAGCACGTAGCGCAGTAGCCCAAATTCAAACTTTCAATTGATTACTAACACTTTCATAAATATTACTCGTTCAACAAAAGAAGTCGTTTTTTTATTTCGTGCCGTCAAACGGAAATGAACCAATCAAAGTCCTTCTCTTCGTTCTTGAAAAAAGTTGCAGAACGCTAAAAAAGGGGTCGGTTCGGTATTAACAAGTAACTCACCGAAATAACAATAATATAGATGTTGCGAAAATATCCTAATTGTTTCACCACCACTGAATGCTCTGCTATAATAAGTTGAGAATCAAACAACAAATCTATCTTCTGCGCTCAAATTCGACAGACTTTTACAAATTTTCTACTGTTTATATTGATGACGCGGTTGTGATTGGAACAAGCCGATCAATGAATCAGTATATCAAGAAAGTGTACTTGAAAGACGGAAAGTAATCGTCCACCTCTGATTTAAGGTAGGCATTTTTAAGAGTACCAAAGATGAAAGATTTTTGGAGCTCTGAATTTTTTGTTCTCTGATGCATCCTGTCGAGGGCCATATTAGAAAAAAAGGAAAGATTAGAAAGTCTAATGCAAACATTCTTTTCGCACGCAACGCAGTACCGACGTCGATTGCTGCAACACATGTCTTCCGTTGGCTAAAAAATTTAGTGCGGAAAGGGACTCATTTGTCAGAAGCCGTAAAAAAAAAGAAAGGACTTCTCAACTAGGTCATTCGCATGGTTTTGGAGAAAATGAAATGGACAGAACAACGTAATCGAGACGACGAATGAAGGAAAAGGATAAAAGAAGCATTACTATATCTTTTTTTTACGATGTGACTCTTTTCACCAGCTCATCGAAAATGAAAATGGTTGAAAAATACATCTAGAGAGAAGGTTTTTGGACGATTGAGTTGGCTGTTCTGCGTACAGCTCTCTTTGCACCTGATTTCATTTGAAGCGATAAAGAACAGGACCAATACCCCAAGAATGTGTAGACGATGTTGCAAGGAAGTTTTCAAGGCAGTTATATTGCAAATACACTGTAAAACATACTGCACAGCTTTGCATTGGATTCAGCATTTGTAGGAAACAGCACTGTCTAAAATTTTCCAGTATTGATCTTATATAGTATATATGTTTACGGTGAAGTTGAACTAAGAAACTGCAACTGCTCTGTGCAAAGATTTCAAATTGTAAAGCTATAGAGAAATTATTGCTTGTAGGTAGTTATTGGTGACTCCTCTTCATTGACTACAATCCCCGCGATGGCTGCTCTCCTTGACAGTAAAAGTTTTTCGCCTTAAATGAAATTATACGTATCTAAGAGAATTCAGTTTTGATTAAAAATACGGCCTCAGGGCGAAGTCGATCTCGCGTTTCATCCATACCATGCCTCGGCGGTGCAGTGGTAGTACGCGTCCCCGATATGGATGAAACGTGAGTTCGACTCCCGTATAGGCCGTATTTTTCTCACCACTAAATCCTAATAGATACATATATAACATCATAAGACTGGAAAAAAAGCAGTAAAAACACCAGAATTTGAAACTATACGGTAACACTTTTCTCTAGAATATTACAAAAAGTGGAAAATAGCGATTTTGAGGCCCACCAAAGACCAAACAACTACGTTGGACAAGCTATCAAATGAATGCAAAAAATGCGTACGAAAATCCTTTGTAACAAAATCAATCATTGAATATGAATGCATTGAGTAGTGCACACTTTGTCTACTCTACCCTCACTCACATACATCCCAGCCAATGCAAGACGGCCACTGAATGTTGATAGTTTTAAGTAATATTTCTTATTATCCGATATTCAGTGATGAACAAGGTCTAAAAATGTAAACTTTGAAATGCGCGAAATATATATATATATATATAACAAAACTACGTATATACAAAAAAGGATATGTATATATGTATATATGTATACGTATATATATATATATATATGATATATATTATATATATATATATATATATATACTATATATATATATATATTGTTGACGCACCGGAACGATACTCACCTCCATATTGTGCCTTATAGTCAATCTTACTCGTATGTTTCGGCGCAGCTGTTCTTAGATAGCATACGTCGGCATTTGAATCATCTAAATATAACGAGTAACACTGAGCCATGCGAAATTGGAATTGGACAAGCGAAAAAATGCATGGTGCTCACCTGTTCCAAATGTGTGATATTCCGGTACAAAACAGTACCGTATCAAGCCATAATAGCGCGTTCCTTTCAGGCTTTTCGTGGTCGGTTATATACCGAAAACTGACCGAGAATAAACAGCTGGTGATGATCGCTGTCGAAATTAGCGCTAGCAGTGAGGAAGCTATCAGAAATATGAATCGAGACTTCGATGCGATTGTCATCACTGAATGTTCATAGCCTTACAGAGACATGTGACGCTTCATTCATCGAAAAAGCTCCGATTTTTTGAATGAACAAAGATCTTCGAAATCTAATGAAGTGTGTGAAATTAGCTACAAAAAATTGTTTATCAAAACACATATAACATCCAAATCTGACGCAGTCGGGGCAAAATTCTACAGCAGACAGAAAAATGGAATACAGTTGCTGGCACTCGATTTCCATGACCGATGTTTGAATTGACTAACGAGAAAGATGCGTCACATAAAGTTGTGAAAACATTAGCCGTCTAAAATGTTACAGATATCAATGTTGAGGAGAGCTGTTTGATTTTCAACGACTCATAGCTACGGCTGTTTTTAGCAGTTGAAGATGCTTTGAAGCTCGCAAATTTTTCATGTACTACGACACTTTGGTAGGTATGAAGCATCCTCCGCGCGTCCTCAAATTTTTAGCGACATCTGTAAATCTAGTGACAATAAACCCAATAATGTAGAGGGGTTTGCAAAAACATTTGCGTCAGCTGTGATACGTACCCAGATGTGGGATCGAATCCCTGCAGGCGCAAATGTTTTTGGGCAGCCCCACTACATTATTGGGTTTATTCTATTATCATGCCACCGTAATAGGCGGTCAAATAAATGAATTCTGAATATAGCGATAGTTTCTAGGAATAACTGTTGCTGCTGGTAATTTGACTGGACATATATCATAAAATGTTTGACTTTTAAAAATTCTTATTCGTCATGCACTCTACTGCATTCGTAACATCGTTAAATTGATCCATAAGTAGATATTAGACCTGTGAAAGGTTTTGTGATGGCCTACCGAGTGTTTCGTTATCTCCTAGGTGTCAAAGAGCATACGACGGTGCGAAAATTCGGGCATGGTTAGTCCTTACTGAATCGAACTTGTGTTGGCATTGCATTGTAACACTAACTATTCGCTGTATATGTTCTTGTAGATTGATTAGCTCACAGCAGAGCCCAGAATGTTTAACAGCTAATCAAACAGTTGACTACTCGTAGAAATAACCTCAAGAATGTTGAGATACAAGCAAAACTTGGAGCCTGAGGTGGTTCCGAACACGCGACTCCTCTGTCCTGAAGTTCACGTGCTGCAGACTGCCCCATCAAGGTCCCAGCTCTGCTCTTCTCTTAGCCATGTTATATCCGTACTAGTTGCTAACGGCATACACGCGCCCACTGGGATTGATATAAGTAGTATGAATAGGGAATCGATCATAGCTACAGATTAACTATAGATTAGGCTCAGTTCCGATCTGTGCTCCTCAGTTCATTACGGTTGACGTGTGATTGCTGACAAGGCCGATTAGGTTGAAACGTGGCTGATAGAAAGGCAAAACAAGGGCGTTGATGGTGCAGTGAATAAATAGCATGCGGCCTTGGAAAACGGTGATCCCAGGTTTGACACCACCTCAGATTAGAAGTCTTGCTTGTATTTAGCAATCTTATGAATGTTTTTCTATTGTATCTATTACGAAAAACCAATAATTGAAAATCATTCTAGGATAAACACTTATCACTTAACGATTGCCACATTGATCTATTATCCTTGGCCAAAATAACAACCAGAGAAGACTCCAAGCACAATGTTTGAGAAAGTGCGTTTAGATATGACTCAATGTGCTTATTTGATTACAGTAAGAATTCCACTTTCCGTTTGTGTTCGTTCTACTCATTCGTCAAGTTTTTGTTTCCTTTTTCACTTTCACTTTTTTACATGTGAAAAGAATTTAGAAAAGAATGAATGCCAAAATGCTAAAGTGAGTAGAAGGAAAACCTCCAGAAGAAAGTTATGACATAATGCCTATCTAGGCGAAGAATCCTCACTTTGATTGTAGTCTAGAAAAAGACATTAAGGAACAAAAACGTCATCCACATTATCACATAAGCTCAGGTTGCTTAGTATACGATGATCCTGTCATAATTCATTTGTTGGTTCACAGTTTCTTTCTAGTAATACAAAACCTGGGGTTGCTATAATGAAATGTTTTTAAACAGCTAGCGTCTCGAAGGATTTGGCCATCTTCAGTTCAAATAAATTTTATTACAACAATCACATCATCGGCTTATCAAGGAAAATCGTGAACTATTAAACAGCGCCGAGGTTAATCAGCAATCAGTCTTGGGATTTACCCTAAAATTTCGTAGACAAGAGCGGTCTGTGCTGGAAAATAAGCACGTGCGTACAACTCCTTGCGGAATTCCGTTATACTCACTTTTTTCCTTATTTTTGCTTTTTTTCATTTTTCTTCACTTTAGTAAAGTACTATTTTCTTGAGGAATCATGAAGCGCTTCAAGTCTGACACTGCGGCACGCAAGTTTGTCCGTCCTTGCAAAGTTCAAACCGCGTTTATTTATGTAATTTTAAGCTACTACATTTCTCAACTCCATCTCAACCATTATTTTCCATTGAACGCTATACAATAGCGTCGTTATTATTTATAAATCGATCTCTAGAAGCTACTCCATATCATATATCAATACCGATGTACCTTAAATAATAAAATCTTACACATAATATGCTCGTTTAGGTTCGGCAAAAAAGTATGAACAGAACTAGCAATCAAAGTTTTCTACGAAATTTCTGCTTCTCTGACAGTAAACAAGTAGTCGACGACGTTAATATGGCAATGTGGAATCTCTCACACTAATGGTAAGGAATGGGGTAAAATGTATTCAAGGCTTGAGACGGAAAATCAGTAAGGTCGGCGATGAGTGTTTGAAGCAGCGTGCTTGTCTCACGATATCCACGTTTTCGATAGCGACATATTGTCTGGATCATCAGAAGCAACAATTTTTTTGAATTTTTCTGGGATTTCGTAGTCAAAGAGATGAACGGATACGAAAAATGTAGGTCCTGGTTGAGAATTACACCAGAGTGGTAGATCGGATTTCAAAAACATAAAGACATCACCCCATAAGCGGGTATCTGGTAGGGGAGGGCTAAGGAATGCAAGAATTGCTCTAAACTCACAAAACGACCTGTCCGATCAGGAAAAGAGCTTTTGAAAGGGGTGTAACAGGAATGTAGTATAATATCACGAATGCGGTATTACTGCAAAATGTGCGAAGCAATACAGCATTTGGCGCACAAAGCATTAGATATTTGTTTTAAAATTGTTTCAGTAATAACACAAACTTGTGTACAGTGTGCCTTGTTAGATATTTAATGAGAAGATCTCGGTGACAGTTTCTGATGCTTTTCTCGTTTTCAGAAGCCCTTTACTCTTACTTAGAAAACGTTCATGACCAGTTTCTTTTTCTAAGAAGAGCTTGTTCAATATATATTGACCCTTCAGCGGCATCTCGTACTTTCGCATAGGCTCCTCGACTTTGCTGCATCTTCAGCGAGATCCGACATAACTCTACATCAATTAACTTTGCGCAGTTTACTGAAGTTTTTTCTGTTAACAATCTTCCATTTCTTCTTTTTGTGCTTCAAGACAAACCGTATAAAATAGATCGACACCGTATAATTCACCTTCTGTTAATCAAGGTCGATTAATGTCTGCATGATTATTGTTGTTCGGGAATCTCAGCGCTCATCGACGATGATCTATTTCACTGAAAAAAGAAGCTTCTGAGCAGAGATGAATCCCAGAGAGATATTCCACATTTCCATAGTACACGAAATCCCAGATTTCGTATTCGTATTGTTGCCGCATTTGCATCCCTAGATTTCAGCCGTCAAATTTGTAAAAATTCTCCTACAAGCGAGTTCCTCAAGATCATGGTTACAAGTGTGTAGTTCCGTGTCATTAATTGATGGCAGTCACAGGTAAAAAGTTCTAATAGTGATTTTCTTCTGGTAAGAAAGTCAAGGCGTAAAATGGCAAACTGGAAAGAGAAATCTAATAGAAATTAACGACCTTTGTAACAAGTGCTCAGAAAAATCGATGTCGTGACATGGAATTTTTCCACCCTCACATGACAGTGACTTTACAGAGTAGATGCCTTCTTGTCCTAATCTTTTTGTACCGCGATCATGATAAACCTGATGTGTTCTATTACATCAAAAATCATGAAACTATAATGACAAAAACAGATCTAATCTGTAGTTGAATAACTGAAAGCATTCACTAAGAAGTGTCGTGGGTCTACTGCTACTATTCAAGTTCCTACCAGAGTATTCGGATTTAACACGATGAGTACTCGTTGAGTATTTCATAACATTCCAGGTGCGAATTTTCAGTTCTCTACCATATGCATTCACTGTCTGTTTCGGGTCAGAAGCGTGGACTACTTTCGACGAAAATAGGCGGTCCTGGGAGAGAGGGGGTCATTCCTACACTTACCAAAGCGATTCATTCAGGACGATGGAACAGGTCGAATAAAGTTGTAAGGAAGTTCTAGAATGTGAAAATCCTAATTTGTGACCAACGAAAATTGTACAACGTATTTGTCTGACTACGAAATTTACACCGATGGATAATTGTGAGCATAAGAGCTGATAAGCGATACAGTTTCCCAGGACACAGTGTAGCACTCTCTGAACGCATGTACCACTATACACAAGTACACCAACTATGTTTCAGTTTCTTTTTAATCGTTGACAGTCCAATTCACTGTCTCTGTACATGAGGTAGACAGCTGCCGTGAAACTCATAAAAACTTGCAATATGAAGTTTCATGCAAACTTTAAAAAGGATAAAGGATGAAGCTCTTGGCGCTGATCAAGCCCTGAAGGATGCGTCATGCAATCGTCCTTAATTTCTGATATCGCCTGAGGTGATTGGATGCATATCTGGCCTTAATAATGACTCGCGGTGGCCTCCCGCTCTACCAAGTCAGCGGACAAGTTCGAGACCAGTCTGGTACCAATTTACCGACCCGGAGGGATGAATGACTTGTTGCACCATAAGCACGAGATCGAACCATTGACCTCATGTGCGGCGCAGAGCACCTCTAACCACTGTGCCACATGCTCTCTTGTGCAAATTATAGTGCGTAGATTAGTTTTTAAGATACTTTGCCGTATGCAGCAACACGAGTGAAGAAAATCCATCGATCTGATACGAAATTGTAGATTCTGTTGCTGAACTTCATGTGACTAATCAGAAAAACGTAGATAATCGCTTACGCTTCATTTTGTTCAAAGTGCTCATACATAATCATCGTTTATATAATCATAACCATAAATAACGTACGTGTCCGAATTTAGCCAATAAAACCACTTACAACTTGTAACTTGTGGGAACAAGCTTAATCTATGGCAATTGTAATTTTTATTTCAATTTCAAATAACTTTTTGAATAAAAGTTCCTACCTACTTCAACAAAAAGAAGGCAGTTTTGATTTGTACTGCTTATAATAATGAATGAATCTACTGATGTCGATTCAGTGCTCCTCTTTCTCATTCTTTTCAGTTGAAGAACTTTTTTTTTACTCTTATTAACATTTCTATTCAATCAGAGGTGGCGTTTTAACCTGCAGTAGATCATCAAAAAAATATTTTTCAAACTATTATTCAAAAAATCATGACAAAATTAGTCACGACAGATGTTAAAAGGTGAGGATTGTCAACAATAAATTATGGAATATCAGATAAGCTATGGGTAAAATGAACCTGAACCCTTCACAAATCTTAGCAGCGGCTAGATTTGGGGTTCAACGACTCGTAAGAATAGATTGACATGTTCATGGAAATCTTCTTAGTACTGCTGTGCAAGGCAAATCTGATCATTCAAATAAAAAACATAATTCGAAGGGTATTAGTGAATCATGAAAAACGAACGACGATCTATTCGTTAGAATGAGTCTCTGGATTTCAGATTTTTACTAAGAACGGGAATCCTTTCTTCGAGTATTTATTTGATTTTCGATCGAGCACGTTTTTACTTCGCCTTAGAATTTTTAGCCGCTGGCTCGCTTCGCTATAAACAGCCAATATAAGCTTTCTCTCTTTGTGTAATGATTCAACTCTGTGTCATTGATGTTGGTCACTTTGTAAACATCATGAAAACTCTCCTCCGCCTTGACCTTAGATACTATACATCAGCCGATAGCAATGGAACAGTTATAATTCCAATCAGGAAAAAAAGTTCCATGAAGTAGTAGTGAGGAATAAAATAGGCATTAATTAGACTTGTGTGCATGTTCAAGCTAGATTACCAAAAAGTGCCACTCAAGCATATCTTGATAAATGATCCAGATAAAAGCGACACATTACACTAGTGAATCGCCTGCAGTGCGTTCCTAGCCAAATCTCCACATACTGCTCAGCACGTTGATAAAATCATAAATATCTGTTTTCATTATAAAGGATAGAATCACTTTGAGGTGAATAGTGGAAATCTAAGTCCGTTACAAACCCAGTTTAGTGGGTGAAAATAACCAAGATAGGACTACAAGTTCATGAGGTGCCGTCATAAATGCGAGTTGAGCACCAACATCTTATGGAGAGCTGAGTATGATAAAAAAAATCCTCAATTTGAGTTAGATTCTTACACTTCTGAGTTGGTAGCTGGACCATTTCTGCTCTATTCAACAGTAAATTATCTGGAGAAAACGCCCCGACAATATTGTAATATTTCTTTGCACCTAGCCCGCCATTTTAGAACAAAATGAGTTCGGCAAAAAAAATTTCATTGATAGCCTAGAAGATGTTTGACATCCACAACATACGACAACAGAAAATTTCTTAAGCAGTTGGATTACGGAAAAAACATAAGCTGGAAAGGCCTTTGTAACGAGTACGACGAGAGCGATACTACGGTATTCCGATTACCTATCCTATGAGACAAAATCAAATATATAATTTGATAAATTGAATGCATCCTTAAAAAAAACACCGCCGTGAGCACCATTCAAGCATGTTCATGAGGAAGAAATAGTCCATAATCCTTGAAAAATCAAAGAAATGATACTTTTTGTCCGAAATCTCGAATGGTTTTCTAATTTTCTGCAATCAAACTCATGTAGAGTAAGACCATCAATGAATTCAGATGGAACAAAAATGTTTCGAGCACTGTAATCCAAAAAGTTGGCCTTTACAAGAAAAACTAACTTCTTAGAAACGAAACAGCAGAGATCGGGAAAGGCATATTTTAGAGAAAAGGCGGGGCAAATTAGAAATCATAATGATCGAAAGTCGTGCTGACGTAGAATTAAAATGACAGCGACTAAGTGTGAATGAATGCTAACAGCTGACATCAGGGTGCACGGATAAATCAAATTTCCTCAACAAACACTTGTCGATCTACAACTAGCGGATGCAACCGCTTCGTTGATGGAAGTCAGTGACACTCAAAAACCAAAACATCTCTAGGACGTCTCGGAAAACAAACAGGAATGAGAATATCCGAAAGCCACTGCTGTTTCCATCGATTCGATGCGATGTTGCCTCGTGGTGCGTTTCTAATATGTGCTCAAGTTGGTTGTTTAAAATTAGTGACAGCAACAGATGTCTGTGAGGAAGAAAGATTGGATTGAGAAGCGATGGCGCGACATTCTACATATTTTGAGAGCAAGTATGGTAGCATGTAGGGGCGTGAGGTGATTCATGCGAGTCCTACCGATACAAACAACTTCGTACATCATGATATCGTATCTGCACGAATCATTCAACTCGTTAGAAAAAACCATTTATTCGTCTGATCGCGAAAATAAACGGTGCAATAACTGAATGGTGATTTCATCATGCAACGCCAATCGAGTAAGCATCTTCTGGAAGGCCAGGACCGACAGGCGAAGCTGGAAATGATAATTGATCTGGGAAGATGCTAATTTAATTCAAACTGATACAGTCCCTCTCTGATATTTCATAGATTTATTATGAGGTTGTTAAAACGAGGATAAGACAAAATCTAGTAAATTCATATATTTAAGGAAACATGAAAAATCTGATGCATCGGCTGCGACAATTCACAATTAATTTCTTATCGAGCTACGATGCTTAAACTGAGGGCATATAAAGTCTGTAAGAATAATTTCAAGCCTTTATGAGATTGATACGCTACGTTTCGTTCGTGGCGTGAGCTGAAGTTTCGGTGGTATCGTCATCATCAGAGGCGCTCCCCTTATGATAGTCGATTGAAGGATAATATATATGAGCGCATATGATCCATCTTGTCGGCAAGACGATGCTGTCGCGTAGTCGACCATTTGTAGTGCTCATGGTAAACGTACTGATTAATGATAGTCAAGCTGTACTTGGTGATGTAGCGGTGATAGTAGCCAAATATAGCTCTCCAGAATTTGATATAACCCATATAGCATAATCTCAATTTCTTTGAACTGAATTAACCGCTTCATCACATGTTCATAGAATGCATGATAAGGTAATCTTTCCGAACGGCCTATAGAAAATACCCAGTAAGCAAACCGAGCTATGCCACATCGCTTTCAGCAGGAAGCATTCTCTACACCTGCAGCCGTGCTTAACCTCACGCTATCAACTGTTCCTCGGAGTTTGAGGAGAATTTGGGGTTTTCTTCAAAGAGATCTCGCAATCTGGAACGAAGAGTGTAGAACGGGAATTATTGGACTGATTTCCAATGCTTTATACATTATGATAGATGTGATGGTAATTTTATTTGTTAATCAGATCTAATGAACATCTTCACGATTGTGACGGTATTTCTTGTTCCATTTTCAGCCACTTTCTTGACCTCCGTTTTTTATTGGCATCGCTATTGAGTCATCGTCTAACAATTTTCTGGTCTAGCACCATCTGCGCTAGGTGTATAACGGATGTATCGTCTTTTCCAAAATCTCATCCTCAATTATGGCATTCCTTTGATTACTATGTAATAAGTGAAGTCGTGTTCCCGTCTGTATCTGGGCTGAACACTTGAAAGAAAAAAATTGTGATTAGATCCATTCCAGAGACGAAGTTACGGAGATGTCAAACAAATTCTGTCTCGAAGCGTACGATCTTCTGTCTCTAAGAAAAAGTTCCATAATACGGGAAAATTACACCATTACGCAGTCCTCATATCCAGCGGTTTTTCTCTATATAGAAGAGGAATCACAACTGCACAGATTCAATTCACACTTCACTCTACTAACCCAAAATAGCTTACTCTGCAGCGTTCTCAATTAATGCTATTTCTCCCATTGTGTTACCAAAGTTTCAAGAATAATTTTACAAAACCTCATGGCTGCAACTCTTTTCCAAGCGACCCATTAATTAACGTAACTCCGACACTGACATATCCAGGTAATTGCAGTGAGCAGCTTACTTTAGGCAAAGGAAAAAAGGTCAGCAAAATGGTTTGGATTACTCTGGTTTGATCAAAGACCAAGTAGAGTAAATGGCAATGGTGTGATCTTATTAATATGCACTTTTATGGAGGTTTTCAGGTCGATATTGGAGTTTGGAGTAACAAACCGTTTTAAAAACAACAAAGTAAACCACGATGGTTGGCAGCAAAAACAGCAGAATTGTAAACAGAAGTGTAGTGATAAACTGCTGTCTGGTATCCAGGTGGACCTGCAACATGTCCATAAAATCTCCGTACAGTGGAATTATCAATTAGGCGATAGACTCGTATTTTGACTCATACTGTTTCGAAAATATGTGAACATGTGGGTAAAATTGACTGCTTTTATAAATTATGAAAAAAATAGCAGATGCAATCCCATGCCTGAAAAACACAACTCAAATTTCTTCCGGCAATGAGCTACAAATCTCGGCCTTAACGTCAGCGCTAATACTATGGCTAACCCACCTTTTATTTTAAACAAGATATATTGCAATGACAGACCGTAATGGTATATCTAGGTTTTTTGATAGAAAACTCACCGTATCCGTACGATTCCTCAATGGATTCCACTTTCGGCCCCGAAATACGCGCCACAATGAGCACAAGCTGGACCAAGCGACTTTCGCAAGCCTGTAATGACTAGTACAGATTCACGTGATACCCCAAGCCCTTTCTATACTTAGACGTATGAGCTCAACAGACGTGCGGTGATGTCTGTGAACCTTCGTACTGAGCACCAACATAGATTCCCAGTCTACCACTCTACAACGAGCCACCACGCACTGGTATAGGCTCTTTCATTCACAAATTCCTCTTCTTTCAAGTAACCATTCCCTAACAAGCGTATTAATAAAAATCTAAACAGCGCTCCACTTTTGGTCAATTGGGGACGTACGACTTTATTTTAGTGATAGAATTGAACATCACCGCAACGCGCTCTCATACTGTAAAGTATAAACAGGGCCTTTATCTAATTCACAAATTATGAACAAACCACTGCAAATAAATTATAGCCATTTATTTATTGTAACGTACAACACGAACAAATTTAACGTCTTGTTAGAGATCTTTCAGGTAACATTAACATATTAATCACTTTAAGAACAGAACATGACCATAGATTAAACAATACAGTGAAATGATGAAGAGTTAACACAACTGCAGAATGGAATCTATCTTGCTCGATAGACTCGGATAAACAATCCTATGTATCCAATCAGATAAAATCCGAAGATGAACGCCGTTATCAGTACCAGATCGAGTGTGAATCGCTCCGCTTTGAAAGACAACTGGCTCAGGACTTCGTCGCGATGCTACAATCATCAACAGTATCAGTAATGTAATCCATCATCAATACAGTTTCAACATGAGACATTCAAGAGAATTTATGGAGATCAGATTAACCTTTTGGGCACTGCGAGTATCTTTTTGGATCTACCCATTACCGCGCCGCGTCTCGGTTTACTGAGGGTTACTGTAATGGGCGCGCACCCCGATATAAATCTAGTACTTATTTGATAAAGTGATATGAGTGTTCTAAATTTTATCCTGCTTAATTGGTTATTCTTACAACATTTACGACTCGCAGTTTGTAATACTTCACAGAAAATCTATAACTATTAGTAACATACAGTATACAGAAATTCTTACAACTATATGCACAAACGCCTTTGAAAAAAGCATGAACAATGCCAGTTACATCATAGAGCACAAATAAAAGCTCATTCCCAGCCAGCTGGTCGACTACGCCGCGAGTCAGGTAAAAAACGTGGTGCCGAAAAGATCAAACTTTCAGCCTCAAAGTAGTGTAAACTTCACTCAGAATACTAACGTATATGGCACAATATAATATATACATACATAATATAATTTGTGTATATACAATGTACAATATAATATAATATGGTGTAATTTAATATTATATATATATATATATATATATATATATATATATATATAATATTATAATATTGATATTAATAATAATAAAAATAATAATAACAATAATAATAATAATGATAATAATAATGATAATAATAATAGCAGCAAGTGATATAATAATAATGTAATATAAAATACGTAGTATATATATAATGTGGTATTATAATGTCGACTAAACATCTAAGTGGGTTCCTCTGAGCTTTTTGTACTGCTTGAACAATTTAAAGTGAACGAGTGAAAATAATTGTGAGCGTAAGACTATGTCATCAGATTACTTAAGAACAAAGAAGAAAAGCAAAATTCAACACTTCTTCTGCGACCTCTACGCTGAATATTTTGCAATGTAAGGTTTCAAAAGTGGTTAACCGGTTGACTTCCGCGGACCCAAACGGGCGTCTCCGCCAGCGCGAGAACGACTCTACCTCCTCTGCCCCGATTAGTCGCCGACTACATTACTACTTCTCATTGCAAAACCCGGAGCTAACTTATTGATTGATTCCCAGTCTTGCAACAAATAGCAGTACTGTAGTCGCCGACTAATTGGGGCGGTGGATGTCAAGCGCTTAAACAAAGTAAATCTATTGGATAGCGCTAATAACTGCATATTTGAGCAAAACTAGTGGGAAAAAAGAAGATATTCAAAACCTTTGAGTCCCAAGTCGTTGAATTATAATCATTCACTTCTTGCCATTGATTGATAGCAAACAATTCGAATCCATATCTAAAGGACATAATGAAACATATGACTTGCTAAGGCAAAAAAAGTTTCTCTCTCACAATTC
Source organism: Parelaphostrongylus tenuis (assembly GCA_019055375.1). Lineage (NCBI taxonomy): Eukaryota > Metazoa > Nematoda > Chromadorea > Rhabditida > Metastrongylidae > Parelaphostrongylus > Parelaphostrongylus tenuis. Next base: position 25,242 of record JAHQIW010006266.1, read on the forward strand.
ACATCCAAATGGTGATAACCCATATGTGATCGAAAATTCGCACACGAACCTGAACCAACTCAAGTATTGGATCCAGCTAATATAGACTGGGAGTGAGCCAACGTTTGCAAATAAACCACCAGTAAGAGATAACAAAGTGAGAAGCGGTCCCGCTATCGAAGCAGCAATATGAAAAGTCATGATATTTCCTCTGAAAGAGAGTCCGGAAATAAAGGCGAAAAGTGAAGACGTACTGGATATGACGGCGATACTGATCCAATCATAACACCGCAAGCCGTCGCTGATTGCTCCGTAAGAAAACTGATGAGTGAGGCTAATAAGACCTATAACACTTGAGTAATTGAACGTTTGAGGGACTTCGCAAAAGTCCTTACTTGTGGAAGTGAATTGGAAAAGCCAACCATCCAATAGCATATATAAAGCATCACTAATCCGTCCAGGCTGAATAGTGGCAAGTATGATAAAATACGCGCCAGATAGTAGCTGAAAGATTGAACAAGATTTGTTTCCTTAACCGCTTTAGTGGCAATGTCATGATGTTATAACTATATGCCAAGATGGTGAGTAATTTGCAAAACTTAAGTCTTCTAACGGGCGTTGAACCCGCGTCTCACCCTTTCCAAGGCGCGTATAACCACTGCACTACGGTGGCAGCTATTCTGCTATTACTTTTTCTGCGATTCAAAGCATCGAATCTAACAGCAAAACCAACGTCCACGGTTTGGTCTGGAAGCTGCCAGCTATGGATAAATGCGAACGACAAGAATTCTCTATTCAAACGCAGAAAGAGCGATAGCAGAGCAGAGTTTTAGTGCAGTGGTTAGCTGGTGCTCTTGAAAAGTATGAGACATGAGTTCAACTCCACTCGAAGTTCAAACATTTGCAAATCACTCAACATTTTTCGATAACCGGCTGACTTCCGTGGACCCATGGACGTGTCCAAAGACTTCACCTTCTCTGCCCTAATCAGCCGCCAAATACAGCTACTTTCTTTGCAACCTGCAGTTAAGTTTTAAAATAATTCGCGTGCGGTTTGCCTCGGAGTATTGTCTGCTATTTCTTGATGTTGACACCACCCTTGCACACACAATACCAAAAAACAGTAGTCAGTACGCCGGCGCGGACCGCACGAGATTCCTTGGAGCTGCGGGTCGTGCAAGGAAAGGTAGCTGCAGTCGTCAGCTAATTGGGGCAGAGGAGGTGGAGTTGTTAGACACGCCCATGGGTCCACGGAGGTCAACCGGATATGCAGTGAAAAATTATTAATTGTGGAATCGCGGCTAGTGAAGGATGGAAACGTGATTTGAACTGGTTCGAAATAACGACACCGTGACAATGCTCGTCTCTGAAGTTATGTCGAGCTGCGATCTTATGTCTCCAAATGGGAACAAGTTGTCCGATTATGACAGAGAAATATCCAGAATTTAGATGTTTGTCCAACCTGATTACGCTGTAGAGGCCATCATGATGCTCTCTAATGACGAGGGGATGATCAGACGGATACATGAGAGAATCCCGAACAAAGTTGAATATGTCAGCTCACAGACTATATAAAATAGTGCACCATTTAGATTCCCGATTCCAATCATTGTTAATGGAGTCTGAAAAAAAGAGACATAAATTGAAATTTCTCGAGCGAACACGGAACAAATAATTTAATTAAACCTGCAAATAAAGCAGTCCAATGAAGAGACCCAACACTACTTTCTGGAAAAATTTCGCTCGTGCAAGGGCAGGATTCCGCAAATTATCAAGACAATATCTAAAAAGAACTTGCTATATTTTTCACCGACGAAATACGCCAATGTTACTATATTTGGCAGCAAAATAATCAATTTTTTCCATCAACATTGCAATTCAAATGTTGAAGTAAAACTATTCTTAGCTAGTTAAGCCTTTGGCTACCACGTGCATCCATTTCGGTACACCGATTGCCGCGTCGCTTATTATGTAGCATGCAATGGGGCGCGCCGCAACGGAAATAAGGTCAATTTATTCGACAAATTAAATTTTTAAGGAAATATTATTGCCATTAAGTGATGGAGTACTACTGGAGAGATTTCCTCAAAAAATTTTTTTGTTAAAAAAGACGTCTATGTGTCGAAAAATTACCTATGTTTTATCATAAAAACATCGTTGCGGAATGGAACATATTTCCAACCGCATTTCCTTCTCATTTCATCTGTTGCTATAGTCTTTCGATAGCTTGAGAAAGCCTCTGTTTACTCGCGCTGTAGTGATCTCTTGAAGTGATTCCTGTTACCCAGAAGGACCGTAACAAGGTAGTAAATACGAAGGACGGAAACTTTGCGCTAAGGAGGCTGCTAATAATCCAAGACCAATTTTCTATCCTCAAAGATTCGAATGGAAGAAATTACTACATAAGAATTCTACCCACCACTCTATGAAACCAAACGTAATTGACCTAGTAGAAAACATTTTACATCAAACCTGTGCAGGAGGGCAGAAACTTGAGTGAAGAAGTTGATCTGAGAACGACCCTCAGGAATTTTGGTAACGGGAATGTTTGCCAGCTCCTGATTCAGAGCTTTCCCATAAGTTCTGTAATTGGTGCGTATTCTATTAGTCTACACATCGAAAAGATTAGGCTCATAGTCAGGCAATAAGTTGTTCAGTGAGAAACACTTTGATCTCAGAAGCGTTCTAAGCACCTTGATGTGCAAATTTCTGCAAATAACGCTATAAACATGAAATTTCGATTTCCAAAGTATTGTAAGCATTTAATACTCCCATAGCTAATTTATAGTGCACATTATTTCCTGGGATTTGCGTAGTAGTGAACAAACTTTTCACGGAAAGTCACCTATCGCAGGAGGGCATTAGCCTTGCACGATTAACCCTTTCGGGACGGAGGTCATTTCCGACTGGCGCGCGAATCGAACGGTTACGAAGAGCGACCGCCTGTGCGCGCGCTGCAAGAATAATATGGTAGTTCGGCAATGACAAATGAATTTTTATCGTCTGAAAAGCAGACTGATGTACCAACAATGGTACACGCCGTCGCGAAAAGGTTAGTCGTGTAAGGCAGAATCCTTTCTATGACCTTTTCTGAGTAATATGCTCAATTCTAAACAAACCAGAAAATTCCGTTCACCATAAAGTAGCTTTGGAAGCATGAAATTGTTCTAAGCGTTCCAGTAGCGTGCAACATATTAGGGTTGGATCACTAAACTGCCTGAGTAAAGTGAAAGAAACAAGATGAATAAGTGTACCCATTCTCGAATGCATCACAGATATGAGTGATACGAAGGCGACACGCTTCCTCTTCGTTCGGTACAATGGCTAGTGTGTGAATGAATAGATCGGCAGGATTGTAGTTGTGAGGACATGGATTGTCCACATTCTTCGAAAAACTTTATGCACTCTCGCGGTGTACCAAAGAATGCAATGCGACCACCCGCTGAAAAAATTTGGCATTCAAGTGAAGGCATGCAGCAACAAATCATCCATTTTTAATCTATGAATTCTAGCTATTCGTCATGTGGGCAGAGTCTCCTCAGAATCTGATGTCTACGAATCTTAAAATCCCTGGTAACATCAAATCGCTCGTGATCGCCGTAAATACAAAGATAAAAAAAGACATAATGCTACTTCAATAACACGAACTTAGTTAATGATGATGAAAGATCACATCATAAAAATTCATCGAAGTAGACTTTGTAACCACAGCTAATACCGATTACAAGGACTCATATGAGATCCCATCGCCTTCTGTGATCTTCAGGATATCGAAATAAGAACACGCACTGTACTGCTGAGATACTGTCCACGATACCCTTCATTCATGTAAATCCAAATTTTTTCTCCACACGAAATCGATTTCTGATGCGACTCATGCGAAGACTACCCACAATTTCAAATCCAGAAGTTGAAGTCTCTCTACCAGCACATACAGCTGACATTTTGAATTTGCCAGATCACCGTTTTCTTGATTTAAACACTGCATCTGGACGCAATTTGAATAATGAGTGCCAATAAGTAAAGAGAAATGTGAGCCACATATAGGAGGTTGTTAGCGAACGACTTATTCAATACAATACTGAAAATCGCAATGGATGATGTTTCGGCGAAATTCGCTTCTTCAGAGCCGCTTAGTTGTTTCTCAACTTCCAATAATTCTTCGAAGACAAGCCGTTCAGAGTCTTGCATAGATAAAAAAAGACTTGACATTTTTACCTATGCAAGACTGAACGCGGTTCGTGTCCAAGGAATTATTGCAGGACTAAAAAACAACAAAACGGATTTGAAGACGGTGAAACTTGTCGGAACGTCAGCCGTTTCAAATGTCTATTTTGTACTGAATAAACCGTCTGTAAACAGCCTCGTGTCCGCCGAATAAGAAAATTGGAGAATTATTTGATCAATGCCGAAGTTGACCAATGGGCGGTCCCAGAAAATCGCATACAGTTTTCACCCCTGAAACACTCAAGACGAAAAAGAAGAGCTTCTGACCACTACGAAGATCGTACGCACGACTTGTCTGCTAAAGGAATTTGACTGGGGAAATCCGTGTATCATTTTGTGCACTATCAGCTTTCCACCCATATAATCGTATCCCACCTTAGACGAAACCCAGATAAGATACCCGCAGAAATCCGTTGCGCGTACCACATCAAAGTGTGCCTTACTTGATGAGCTGACACGAGGTTTTGATAAATCTTAGTTATTATGGCTAACGTTTCAGCGGTTTACCCATCGTCAGAGCAACAAGACTCAAGTCTAATGTGCACATGGCACAACGCTGAGAAAGCTCCTCTATTCATGCGGTGACCTACCGTAGTCAATTCGTCTCGGTGGGATGGCTACGAAACCTACATCGCGAGAAGTACAACTGTTAAAACACTCGACTCGATCAATTGTGGCTCTGATGAAGACAAAACCTCCAAACTTCATATAGATTTCTAGAAGTACCGTATTAGCTCATCAGTAAAGACAGAATACTGATCACTCAAACCGAGGCTCGATGAAAATCGGCATTGAAGGTCTGCTTTACTCACATCACATTCGTAGCGAGGTTCAGAGTGATCTCTCGAGCATACCGCTACCATTTGTTATTATGCCCGCCAACTAAGAAAAGGCGTTCAGCAGCGTCGAAATTAATGCCACTCTATCATTGTTTGTTGACCAAAAACTGAATTCGTTCAATTTATAGTGTTATCTCCGTTCCAGATGAACTGGGCTTACGTCAAAAACAAGGCATATGAGTCGATGAAATGATAAAAGTTAATTACAAAGCGTATTGTCCCATTGAAAAGCGACAAAATGAATATTCGGCCCTGGACAAGAATTTTTCATGAGAGTGTTAGTGATCAGCCGAAAGCTTAAATCTCTGGCTAGCGCGTTACGTAGTCAGTTCTTGAAAACCTTTTTTTGATATTGTTACGGGAGGCAAACCTTTGTGTTTTACGCACGCACCTCTCTCGCAATACAGAACTCTCTCTTCAGACTATTAGTAATCGTTCGATAGCATAGGATTCAAGGTATCTAACGGTGTGCTCATTTTCTAGAAAGAACATTTCTCTGCAGTATTTTCCGCTTTGAAAGAAATTCCAAATCAAACCTACGACTCTGATTTCTAGCAAAGTGCTAGCAGAATTGTGCAACCGATGTGAAACTTAATTTTGTTTTGAATTTTACAGCATTATAAAAGCGTCCTTTGAAAAAAGCCGGCTACGTATTGCGCTAGCTAGATATTTAAGCTTTCGAGTGATTACTAACGCCTCCATGAAATGTTCTTGTTCAGCGAATAAGATCGAATATTCATTTATCGCTTTATAATCATACGAGAAAACGATGGTGTACTCTAAGAGAAGCCGAACATACTCCAGGAAGAGATACCTACAAGATGGGTATATGTATCTATGGATCTGGGAAGACAGTCCTATTTGCGAGCGAAACGATCTACGCATTGCAGAATGATATTCGCTAACTCGCCAAACCTCAAGGTGACCACCACCATTGCGACAACAGGCACGTCAAAGGAACGAATGGCAGATATCTTAAGATTCGTTGCGCTCTTGAGAATCAGCCAACTATCCATGTGAGCATGTCATCCCAAATTTTTGTTAGAAACCGTGAACTTCATGCTCAACAGATGACAGAAGCAGTATGCAAGTTGCAAATAATAGTCTTACTGACGAAATCCAAAACGCCTGATAATCATTTTTTAACCCACGCATGTCAGTGGTCTATCAAAGAGGGCTGACTTATAGAGCCCGATACACGTGTTTCGATTTTGCGATCTTGTCAGTCGAGCAGTTACCCTTTCTCGTCTTCTGCCAATCCTGTGTGGGTGCTCCAGTTCCCACACTATGAGTTAGCGACGGCTTTACACTCTATGTCCACTGAAATTCTCACCGAACACAGAGTGTTGTAATGTATTGTAGAGATCGCAAGATCGAAACGCGTGTATCGGGCTCTTTGAGTCAGCCCTCTTTGATAGACTACTGACATGCGTGGCTCAAAAAATGATTATCAGGCATATTGAATTTTGAGCTGTGGTCTTAAGAAAACACTCGAAACGAAGAAATCCAAAACGATCCGTTTCATTCACAGTCTGAAGGAATACGGTAAAAATTCGAGAAACTCATTATTTTGATATTTTTACTTCAAACTATGTATCAAATTACGACTTTACCTAGAAACATCACACTATCGAACATGAGAAAGAGTTGTGAAGCAGGTTGATGCACAGTAGTCACAATAGTTCTGTAATTCATAGAATTCTAAAGTGAATAATCAAGTGAACGTTTTTTCTAGAACGATGAAATTGGACCTTCCGACTTTCGCCAAGTTAGATAATACTGTTACAACGCTTTCAGCCATAAACGAGTCAAGTCCGGTTGTTGGTTCGTCACAGAAAAGCAGTGCTGGGTTCGAGAGCATCTCGCACGCAAAGGCTAACCGGCGAGCCTCACCACCTGAATTGAGTTTGAAAATTTCCAGAACAGATTGAACTGGAAAGAACAAAATTACACAGCATCACTAAAGACCATATAGCACAGTGCTCATGGCGCTCTACAATGCACATATGTCTTCAATTTTATCTCGTGCACAAGGCGAACCAAGCCCTTAATCTTCACGAGTCGCAAGGTGGTAATGGAATTGTTAGATTGATTGGAACATGTTGCTGACTTTAAGTGCTGGCAGGTTCCCTAAGTTGTCGCTTAGATTGAATGTCATTGAATGCAACCCTCCTCCGCTCCGCTGCTCCACGTACGAGAAATAATTAGACCACAACTCCAGGCTCTCGACGCAAACTGGCCGACGTGAGTCAAAATGACTTATTCAATTTTTTTTTCCATCCGTTTATTTCGACATAGAAAGTTTTCGCTAACTTCTCCTATCCATCCATCACATATGCGTCGGGTTTCGTCTAAGAAGGGTTTTTTAAAAAATGAGTAGATTTTTAGATACAGGCCCACCATATATTACTGAACGTTACCTATGGGTTCAGAGCGCATTCCTACAGATAAGATAAACACTGAACGCTATGTATTTCTCTTATATCATACTACACTAATACTTTGCATTCCCCTTGATTTGCTAAGCGACTACAAACACAACGTATGCTTAACTCTTTCGGTACCACGCTGAATTTTCGTCTGGTATGCGGCGCGTTCGACGGGCTAAAGGGACGCGCTCAATTGACAAAACTGTAGACTTCTAGTGACTCTTAGACTTTTCCATCCGCTCATAAGAGTGTTCTCACCAACATAGGATAGAATATGACTGAAGAGATTTCATAAAGTTATTGGTAGTCGCAATGATGCCAATGTTTTCCTATGAACAGCAGAACAATTTGATGTAAAACATTGCTGTAGACAACGCAATCATTTACATTTTATGATGAAATTATACATTGTGAATCCTTTTCCGGAAGTGTTTTGTATACGCTGTAAGCCGAGACACGACGCGATGAGCAATGCCCCATATATGGTGGACACGCGGTACCGAAAATGTCAACTATGACCTAGCAGATTTCGCTTTCATCGGAGTTCACTACCCTCCACCAGAGGTGATTCGTCAAGCCTGTGACCATGATGAACTATCGGAACACCAGCCATCATAACATAAACACTCCTCTAATGGGCATATGAGCTCAAAGAATGCAAGATATTGAAGTAGTTGACAAATACACATTCAACAACAAGATATCACTAATGTATTGGTCAAACATAAAGCCAACCATGGCAACTGCTATAAGAATTCATTCGTCGAATTCAGTGAGAAGATCCGAATTTGACTGTGCGATCAAATTAATATTAGCATTGATTCATTCGCAATTCTGACGAATTTTTCGTGAATAAACGCCAAGTAAGCATTCAATACTACGGTGGCGGCGGTATGAATTGCATCCAACTCATACCGTCCATCCGTTCAGTCCCCAAAGATCTCCACGCCTCGTATTCTGTACTCGACTAAAAGCTCCGTTTCTCCATGTGTTCATTGCTCAAATCTGTATTGATTCTTTTAACGTTTCCTGTATTCGGTTCTGAGCGAATTTCCATATCTTCGGATATCACCCTTGTGATGAAGATAGTCATCCACCACGCGATAATATCAGCATTTTGTAGCCGGCTTCGCTACAGTTATTGGCAGTACAAACTGTTAGTCATCTCAGCTTTCTGATATATTTCAGACCGCACGGGATAGATGTGTCGCAGTGGTCAGCGATGTGCTGTACGAGGAAGCAAGGTGATAAGTAAGGCGTCGGTTCGGATTCGTGGCCTCGCACACACTTGCAACCAATCAACGAACGCCTTAGTCCGGCTAGCTCTAGATTTGTATAGAGAATCGTCTCGGATTTCTGCTCTATAAGGAGAACAGAGATCTCAAGCAGTAGCCGAAGCAACAGATTAAATGTCCGAAGACCTTTGTGGAGGGCGACTGCGTGGATACGAATCGAATGCAAGAAGTGTTGGGCATCCGCACAGTAAGCTTATGAAAACAGGTCCCGTAAATAAACTACTACGCATTCCGCGTATATTAATATCACGCCGTTCAGCGTCCTTGACATTCCTAAGACCACATCACAAACCACACTGATAAGGGCGACCTTCATGTGCCCGTGCAGGAACAGATCAGAGTCTGCCTGGTGTCCTGATTTGTATCCTTATCACAAGCGACAGCCTCCACAACAGACGACGACCTTCTGAAAATTCTTTTTCTTCTAAATTTTCGCGCACATTTCAAGAATTACATCTGCCACAAAATGTGCGTTTGATAAGCAACTGACTGAATATAATCAACACATTAAAAACTTTGTGACAACATGAGCACGTCTGTAAAGAAAAATTCATTGTAACCAATGCAGACAGTCCAATTCGCGCTGTATACAAGACTACACTGCATCCACTTGGCATACAGGCCGATATATCCCCTTAAGGGAGGCGAGGCGCCGCCGTTACAGTAGCCGAGTAGGGCTTGACGTCGCGCGGCATGGGACAAAATGTTCCACATGGTCCTTGAAGGGATATTTAGGTACCAAAACGTCAAGTGGATGTCTCTTGTGAATATTGTTGGACACCTCTGACTTCTCTTTGATTACTCGAGTTTATGACTAAACTTAATTCAGGTCAGGTTTTCGAAGAATTCAGGGTGACTTCGGGTGACTCTGAAGAAACACCCAGATTAGCGATGCCAATGACCAACGACCGCGGCCAGTGAACAGACAAAAACTCACCCGATATGCCTTTGCGAACGCCAACGACACCAATTCGAGTGTTTTGACATTTTGTAAGACCGAGTTTAGATAATATTGCGTCCACACGCAATTCTCTTCTTTTCTGTGGGAGCTTCGTCCGGAGTCGAGCCTTAAAATGACAGCTCTGATGTCGATATCGAACTGCGGCTACGACCGAAACGAGGCACTCACTTGAATGGACAAATATTCGCGAACAGTTAGAGTACCAATGAACAATTCTTCCTGCTGAGCATAGCCAGATATTGCTGATATTTGCCGACCAACCTAAACATGATTAATCAACTGGTAATAGCCGATAATATCGAACATACCTCATTACCATTCACTTCGACTCTGCCTTCCACTTCTAGCCCTTTCAGGTTCCGAGCGAGAATCGTGTTCAGCAGCGTTGTCTTACCGGAACCACTAAGAGTGCGATAATATGAATAAAACCAATACGGCTCTATCAAATGAAAGAAACATCAAAACATTTTGAGAGAAGCAAAGCGAACGAAGATCTGATTATGGTCCCGGTTAATCTCTAGGTATATAAAGATAAAATAAAGCTCTCGGGTAGGATCAATCTCTGAGGGATGCGCCATGCAGTCGTCTTCAATCTTTAACTCTGTCTGAAGTCATGGAATGCATATCTGGCCTTTACAGTGACTCGAGATGGCACATCGGTGTATCAAGTCGCTGCGCTATCCCCGCCCCCCAGAAAAGTCTGGAATCAGTCTGATATCAATTTACTAACCCCGGAGAGATGGAAGGCTCGGTGAGCCATGTTTGCGAGATCGAACCATCGACAACCATCTGTACGACGCAGAGCAACACTAATCACTTCGCCAATGCGCTCTCCGGGTATACAACAAATGAAAAAACAGATAAGCAACCCATGTCAAGAAGTGCCACCGCCCTAGCAGAATTTTCACGGCAAGGCAGTCGTTCTTCTCCGATTCAATGATTACTGACAAGTTCGGATGGTCAGGAACTGAGAAAGAAATAAAATTTCGATTACAAAACAATTTCTTTACTTGCAATTGGGCGCTTTGTAGTAGTGTCTAGAGTATTCTGCGACACACACGTGGTCAATGGTTCGATCTCTTTTCGAAGATTCACTAAGCCTTCCAAAAGTCTGGCATCGGCGAATCGTGTCGCACTTGTTTAGGTGAATAGCAGCACTGACTCGATGGATAGGAAGGCCACTGCGAAATATTTCAAGGTTAGTATAGGGGTTGAGCCACCTCAAATGATATTTGATGGGGTCGAGTGCATGGCGTATCCCTCAGGATTGATCGCCTCCGAGAACTCTATCAGTGAGTGGAGGCATATGCGGCGTTTACTTGCGACCCGTACTGGTCTGACAATGTATCAAATCAGCGCTGCTATCCTTCCAGACATCTCAGGTAGCAATTCACCGTCCGGAAGGATGCAAGGCTTAATGAGCCTTGAATGCGGAGCCAAACCATCGACATGTGCATCGCAGTGAACCTTTCACCACTGCGCCACATGTGCTCTAACTATGAAATACACATGAAGGAACTGGAACGTAGATACAGAATTGTGAGTGTTCAAAGATGGAAACAAATCGTACTAGAAATACAAATAAATCATTCAGACGATAGATCTGCCCACCTCGCTCCCATCAGAGCCATTAGTTGGCCGGGTCTAGCGAAACCAGAGACGTTATCGAGTAGCACACGTCCTGTCTGACGGACGGAAATCCTGAACATCTCGATCTGTTCAGCCACATTCGAGACAAAAACAGTTACAAAATTAAAATCTCACTTTATCACTCTTTTAGCAGAATTATTATATTGTTGGGTCGTTCCACAAGTTCTGGTACCAGAGCAATAAACACCAAATTTATTGATTAGAAGTGAATAAAACTGCTTGATTTTGGTATTGTTAGGTTGCGCATTTTCTTGCGAACATTTTGGTACATAACTTGCCTACAACTGTTTCGAAATGGAGCTGTCATGGGAACAAATTCGCTTGCTACTCATGCACGAATGGCGCGTAGGGGAAATACTAGTGAAGCGACGCGCAAGTTCAACAGAGCTTGGAGCGATGAACAGTTGCATAAAGGACGGCTAGGAAGTGGTTCGCAGAGTCCAGAGCTGGAGAGATTAGTCTGGAAAATCACTCGCGCTCGGGCCGTCCACAAGAGGCTCCATTAATCTGTGCACCGCTTTACTAGCCATTTCCCCCTGCGCACCATTCGTATCTGATTGGCAAGCGAATCTAGTTCTCACGACAACTCCATCTTAATCTTGAAGCAAGTATCAGCAAATTTACCAAAATGTCTGGAAAGAAAATGCGCAATTGAACGATACCAAAATCATGCAATTTCAACCACTTTAGATTAGTAAATTCGGTGTTTATTGCTTCAGTGCCGAACCTTATGGAACAACCTAATACTCTCCGAGGTGCTTTCATGTTCTAGCGGCGACAATTTTTAGGCGGATCTCATTCGCTGGACAGGAATTTTCAGAAGAATGCTTAGTAATCATTAGAAAGCTCAAATCTGTGGGCACAACTCTATGTTGTCGGTTTTTCAAATCACCCTTGCATAACAGTGTAGCATCCAGAATAAAATTTCATTTCTCACTCGCTTTTCGCCTTCATTTTTATCAAAAGTATAACTCGCTAGGAAGTACGAGAAGTATATCAGCGTGTTAGAGAATTTTCCGTAGTATCAAAATCACGAGTTTCTATCTAGAGTTTGTGTCTGATGCGGTGAAAAAATCCTCAGTAAAATAACAATAGTTGCCGCCGTTTCAAGGCGTAGTGTAGTAGATAACTACCGAGCTACGCGGTAGACCAGGCAATTACCTCACCGAGTAATCGTCGCTGTGGCTTCCCTTCACATTTTACTCAGCCATGAAACCTTTCCAACGACTCTGTCTGCCGGCGAACTCACGCAGCTAGAGAGGTAGGGGCGGGGCGACCGATCGCGTTTGGAATATTGTTATTCAATTGGAATTAATTTCACAACATCGACAGGAACTTCAAATAAAAAAGTATGATTCCCATACTACGGAAAATTCTCTACACGTTGATATGCTTTTCGTGCTTCCAGCGACTTTAACGCGTGAGAAAACGAAAGGCGAAAGGCGAGTGTGAAACACAATCTTATTCTGGACCTTACAGCACTATAAAAGGGTCTTTGTAAAAATCGATCACGTAGAGCTCCAGGTAGAGATTTAAGCTTTCGAATGATTACTAGCAATCCTATAAAATTTCCCGTCCAGCAAACGAGATCGCTTTATAAATTTGCCGCCGTTTACGTACAAGCATCAACTTAACTACTGCGAATTATCTTCAAGCGCGCACGCCCTTAAGATCAACGTCATTCGTATCGGAAATCCATAGTCAGGACCTAATCTTATCAATGAAATCACGATATAAGGTCGAGGCGACAAACTCTACAACATACCGGATGCTCTTCCAGGCAAGAGTGACTGGTTGAACTGCGTCGAGTTGGGCTTCTTTGATGGTAGGTATGCCACCATAGCAGATGGTGGTGGTCGATTGAGTTCTCGACGATAGCAGGCTGGTCATTTCATCTGATTGCATAGTCATGGTGGTGGTCTCGAAGAAGCAGAAGACACAGGAGCAGGGCAGAGGAGATATGAGAAGGAGAAAGTCGGTGAACAACAAAATTGGTGATCTACAGCCGCTATACTTCAAAGAAAACACCAAATGAATGAGGATGAATGAAGAGGGAGAAATACGATGGTCGGCAGCTCTTCGACCACACTTTCCTCTCCTTATCTAATCATACCACCCTATCAACACTCCAATGCAAATACGAGCATTGGACAAGATATAGGAAGAAATACACATGTTCAAGGATTTTTTATCCAGACACAAGAGGCTACATCGATTGAGAGACAGCAACAAGTGATCTCAAGATCAGTAGAGACCGTATGAGAATAGCGGAAAACGTGAGGCGATAGGAGCAACGACAACACGGAAACCACAAAGTAGGAAAACCCAGAATTCTTACCGCGAAGCATAGACATCGAAGCAGACAATGTGGCAGGGTCAGGAGGCTCACGAAGTCAGCAAATAGGGCACAGGAGACCGAGAGACCCATACATAGAGAGCCGCATAGGACATGCCACATGGTACGGTAGCGGGAGAACATCATGAAAGCTGAAAGACGGACCGTTAAATCAGAAGTTTTTGCTTCCCAAAAGTTCTTTATGATCTGCTATTTCATCGCCACTTCAACCGAAAATTTCTCTAGGCTGGGGACAGATGCGATCTAAAAGAGCTGTGACCTCACCGGGGTCAACTACACGATACGAGAATCCAAAATGTGGAGTACTGTGCAAAAACGTTTGCGTCAGTCGGGATTCGAACCCAGATCTCACTCTTTCCGGGAGCGCATGCTAACCGTTGCACTACCGACGCTCGTTTTGCACAGCACTCTTATTCACGCTATAACGCGTTGTCTGCCAACAGCCAACCATCGACGATCTGGCGAGGTAGCTGCTATCGGCACTGAACCCACTTGTGTTGACAGACATTGGATATCGATAAACAGTCTAAATTGTTTCTATTTTGACTGCCACTTACCCCGCCAGATCGTCGATGGTTGGCTGTTGGCAGACAACGCGTTATAGCGTGAATAAGAGTGCTGTGCAAAACGAGCGTCGGTAGTGCGACGGTTAGCATACGCTCCCGGAAAGAGTGAGATCTGGGTTCGAATCCCGGCTGATGCAAACGTTTTTTGCACAGTACTCCACATATTGGGTATACTAATAACATCATACCACTGCAAGTGGCAGTCAAAATAGAAACAATTTAGACTGTTTATCGATACGAGAATCAGGTTTCGATCTTCATTGTCTCCAGGAGTATCTACTTTTCCATACAGTCCAGATCATTCTTTGAAAGCTTTATCTAATCAAAACTCTCAGGAATAACCTACATGACACCTGAACCACCCATCATAATTTATCGTGCGGATCCCAGCCTTTCCTGCATCTGATTCTTTTCCTTGAATTTTTCGCTCTACAAAAAGCCTGCGAATTTTTCACGTGTTGCTTCGGCTGCTGTTTGAGGATTTTGTCTCATGAGATTGTTTTTATTCAACCGCTTTTGCGGTGGTATGATGTTATAGATACACCTAGTGTTAAAGAGTGATGTGCAAAATTTTAGCGCCAGGCGGGATTAGAACCCGCACCTCACTCTTTCCGGAAGCGCGCGCTCCATCCGTTACACTACTGACGACCATTTTGCACATCGCTCTTTCTACGCTACAGCGCATCTGTCTGTCAGCCGCCAGCCGTCAACGGCCTGGCCCTGGTAGTCGGTCTCGACAATGAACCCATTCATGCTGTAGCGTAGAAAGAGCGATGTGGAAAATGGGCGTCAGTAGTGTAACGGATAGAGCGCGCGCTCCCGGAAAGAGTGAGGTGCGGGTTCTAGTCTCGCCTGGCGCTAAAGTCTTGCACAAAACTCTATAACACTGGGATTTTGTCTCTTGAATATCGTAGAATGCTGGTGAAGACGATTCTCCCCACAATCTTCAAGGTAGCCGATCTGAGACATTGTCCAAGGAGTTCGTTGACTGATTGCAAGAGAAAGTCCTACTAAACGTAAGAGATGTGAATGATATTACCTAACAATTTCTTTTCCAACAGCATCAAAACTTTGGTGTATCCACGAGGCGAACACTTTGCGCTTTCAATTAGATTATTTTTCTAAGATTTCTACACTTACTTTTCCACAAGTGAATATGATACTGGAAAAAGCTGGCAAGTGCTCGATTTACGGGCTCGTTCAGTTTCAAACCGGCAGGATTGTGAAGGAGCCAATGATCACCTGTGAAACCAGCTCGGCTCAGTTTATTGCTCTTTACATTCGAAAGGAAAAGATTTGGACTGAGAAATGAGAGATAGCAATTTACCGCATCTAAACGTGCAACGAGCATATCAACGCCTTGCCAGAAAAAATCGTATGTTTCATCACAATTCACAGATAGAAATAAAAGTTGACCAGCTAATAGATCGATGAACAATGCACTCCACCAGAATGATGTTCTGAAAAGATGATAATGACTGAAGAGCGTTGAACTCCCGTCTTACCGTTCCCGGAACGTGTGCTGACCGCTACACTACTGGGACACTTGTTTCGCTATCGCTCTTACAACGATTGATTAGTATGTGCCTCAGGAAAAGATGAGACGCAGATTCAACTCTTGCTAGAGATACAAAGTTTCGCATATCACTCGACATTCTGGGATTTATTGTGAGAACATCGTAGTACTGCTATAAAAGCAGTAAAATATGAGAGATTTTCGTGATCGGAGAGTTTGCATCAATCTCTAAGTGCCTGATAATCATTTTTTGAGCCATGCATGTCCAGTGGTCTATCAAAGAGGGCTGACTTATAGAGCCCGATACATGTGTTTCGATCTTGCGACCTCGTCAGTCGGGCAGTTACCTTTTCTCGCCTTTGCCATCCTCTGTGGGTGCTCCAGTCCCCACACTAAGAGTATAATTATCAGGCATATTGAAATTTGAGCTGTGGTCTTAAGAAATCACTCGAGACGAAAAATCTTTAAGTGAATTGATTGATAAGAAAGACACTTGGAAAATCTTTTGCGCTCCTCATAAATACTTGAAGAAATATATCAAACATCCGCACATTATTTGATTCATGGCAATATCCTATAAATGAGAGACAGACGGCACGAAAGAGAGAAATCATTAGGTTTATGTGTTAATTCATCTAAGATTTTTTGATGAATTTTTCCAGTAGAACACGAAGTAAAGCACTTTGCATTCAAAGGCGAATTGACAAAAATAGCTCCCTTAGATACAAGCATGTAGAAGTTTCTTTTTCAACAAAAAAACGTGATCGATTACAGCTCTTTTCGACCACTTCTTTCAACACTTGACATCCATTTTAAATCCACCACTCGATGCATAAAGTAAATTATCGACATTGACGGAGTTCCCCTCTCACTTTCCTGACGTGACATCCTCTCCTCCTGATAACACCTGATAATCACTCATTCTGCTTATGAACTTCCAGATTTCCAAGGCACTTCAGGGTGGGAACAGCTGTAGAGTCAACAAAGTGTGCATGAAACGGTGTCCTCGACGCTTTTATATAGCTCCCTCATTGTTTTCAGCTCCGTAACAAAGTCGTTCCTCACGTTCAATTCCCAAAAACCTTTGTAAAATTTGCTCAAAGTCGATAGGATAAATAAAATTCAGCCAAGGAACGCTTTGAGATAAATTACCTCCTTCAATACATCAGACATGGCGTTGTTTTATTTTTTCAGCTATAGCACAAAAACTAAGTGCACCCATTCCAGTCACTGCATAGCTTCCCTGAGAGACAAGAAACGGAGCAATAAATTTCTTTCTCGTAGCAGTCCCTCTATCGGTTCCCTCAAGTTGAGTAGGAAAAAGGAGAAAGAAATTACACTCCAGTGGAAAAGCATATTTCAAGAAGCAAAATTTGAAGGGAGTGGTCCAATTCTGCTTGAACAGTGTAGCGTCTATGCCGTCCGAAACATTTTGAGCCTTATCAGCTAGACGAGCTGAACAAGTCTTATAGTCTTACAATCACAGGCCATAGGAACCCTCTTTGATCGCCAGAAGTCATTCGATATAATAAAAGCAATACTGCATCCTTCCATCGACTCCCTTCACACTTGTCAATCGCACTTGTGTACTATGTATCGACTGTGTGGTTTGATCTGTAGTTGATACTCTCGCTTGCAAGGATAGTCGCTCTCCACCCACGCAGTACTCGAACGCCAATTAGGGAGCCGTAGTTCGGACATTCGACAAGTAATCATTCCTATACATCCAGCGAAATAGATGTCGACGATAGAGTGTACAAATTGTATGAGGAGAACTGACGAGAGGTGTGGCCGAAGGACATAAATGGACCTATAGAAGATGCAGACGACCCCCCTAAAAACAATACCTGCAAGGTATCGTGTCATTGTCAAAACTGCCTTATTACTACGAGTCATCGGTCCAAATATTACCATAAGTATCACCGAAATCTCTATGTAAGCCAGTCGCAAAGAAACCTGATGATTGAAGTTGGGACTGAACCGCATATGATTTATCACCACCCGCGCCATTTAAGTACTAACGTTACTTCTCCTTAAGAATAATCTCTATGACTTTTTACGAAGTGATCTGACAAGTATATAACATGTTTTTAGCTGTTAGGTCTAGTGCTATACAGGCTCCTGTTTCGTCCTATTGAGACGCATCAATAACCCCTCCCTCGGTTCAGCCGATCCCCGAAGGCTAAATAATCCTCTATAGAAGAATCGACACCGAGTTAAAAAAAAACCGAGGGAGGTTGCTAGTGATGAGTCCCAATAGGGCGAAACATCGCCTGTATAGCACTAGACTTAACAGCTCAAAGCATATATGTCCTAAGCAGATTATATCATTTTAAGCGGGTCTGTAGAAGAGCGGTCGGCAAGGATGAGAACTGTAATTAGACCGAATAATTCGTTAGGGTTTTTCAGTCGTTCATATATGAACATATACATAGAAATACATATTTAGTAATTTATATATTATTAATGTAAGTGGTTATCGTGTTAACAAGCACGCTTGGGGCATTTTTGTATGAGTTGAATTTTTTAGACACTACTAATCCGTTTTCACGGCGTTTTTTCACTGCGGGCCCCAGTACCTGTAGCATCAATTCGCTTTCTCGTTCTTCTTCTTGACCATCATAAAATACTGCTTATAGAGCGGGTCTCCTTGCGATCTCGAGGGTAGCGTGGCTGTGGCGTTCCATAGCCGTTCGTTGATGTGACCTGCCGGAGAAAGTTGTAGGGGTGGAAGGTCAGCTTCATGTGCTCCGCGATAAGCATCCAAATACCCGGTCACGGCTCCGCCATCAATTAAATGAAATCAGAATTTCTCCTTTTCCTCCGCATGATATATAGATAATCAGTAATGCTGATTTACGGCCAAAAATGCTGGTTTAATGTTAAGTGCGAAGTGAAAACAACAACATATAATTTTGTGCGTACAATCAATAAACAACAATTAACCGAAGAACGAAATCATACTGAATGAATTAGAGAGTTTCGAGCACAAGTGTTCAAAAGCCAATAGTTCGACCAGACCGCGAAATCTGCATGTACTTCCCAGTAACATTGATAAATTTCATATGCCATGGCGATGATCTGTAAGCGCCATGTACGCTAACAAGGGCAAAGGTAAATTGGGGATCTAAACGATGAGTGTGTGTGATAAATTTCTACTATATTGAAAATCCTACATGTCATTCTTTACAATGGGGTATAATTCGGTCGTAGAGCAAGTAGACGCCTCTCTGATACTCAAGGGGCATTAGGTGGAGAGATATCCCATATTATCACATTTTCCTTTTTAAAATCTTGGACGGTACGGGGATTTGACAGCCCGAGCATTTCTCCCAATGCTAAGGGAAAGCAGCTCTACCACTTTCTACTAGAGCCTACTCATATGTAATGGACGCGGATGGTTTGCCAAGACGTCGCTGGAGAATTTCCGTGCACGTTCACAAGGTTCATCATTTCACCCAAGTCCAGTCGTCTACATGAAGTAGAACGAGTGGCATTTCAAGGCTTTTCTTAACATTTTTACATAACCCCAAGGAAACCGCTTCTCTTTCCCTATACTTAAACGAGCAATACAAAATTACGACACCGCCCCAATATCTGATGCATAGTAGAGAACTACTTGGAGAGCTTGCAAAAGTCTGGGGAGGTATTGGGATCAGGGGGAATTGAACCCCAGCCCTCTCCCCTGCTTAAGGCGAGCGCTCTTACCACTGAGCATATACCCCCCCTCACGACCGACGCCGGGTGCGATGGTTGCCCAAGCAATAATTGTTGTGGGGAAAGTGTTACAGTGACCACCTATTTTATGTCCAATACATGACTAGAGCGGAATAAGTAGTTCAGAGCATCTCGACCCGCCGATTCCGATCTTATGGGAATACAGAGTGTTCGGACTGGCCTTCTACTCATTTGTTCAAAGAGAAGGATGGTCCCCCCCCCCCCCCCGATAGCCCTTCATACCATTCCTACGTGAGCATAAGAAGTGAATACTCAACGATTACACAAAAAAAAAAACCATGGCGAGATGGGGAAATCTCCTCTACCAGCTCTATCCCATTGCTAAAGGCTGCTCTACCACTTCAGCATGCACCTCACTTCACGGAATGATGCGCAGTTCCAAAAGTAAAACGTCACACACCGCTGTATAACTGCTTCCACGACTGTTTGTTATAATTAGAAAAAGATGTGCCGACTACGATTAATCTCCCATCATGACCTAATAGAGGATTAAGGATATCGATACTGTCCTGACACATATCGGATAGTGTGAAAAATAATTCGCTGATACATACTGCGTCTTCATAAGCGCTTCCCCCCCCCCCCTAATGTATTACAATAGATCTGCTTCTTTCTGACTGCAGTGGTCCAAATTAGCAGTGGCGTATTCTCAACGCGAATCTCGTGTGATTCCAATAATGTAGTACTCCTTCGAAGTTACAAGGACAGGAAATAGCGCTCCGTCTAGCAAGAATAAGAGACTGAAGCTTGTTATGACACACATGCAAACGCCCGTATGATTTAGACGTTCTTCACTGGGAGCCGCAAAGAACCATTTCATCATGAACGGAATCCCCGGATCCCTTGGGAGAGTTATTAGATTTTTGATTTTTTTGATGATTATTTTATTTTTGGATATGTGTTTATGAGTCTATTTTTGTGTGCATGAAAATGTTTAGTGGTATGCTATTTATTTTTATTATAAATGTAGCTGAGATTTGATCAGAGTATTAATGTAAAGGCTTTTTTGTGTTTTTTTTTTTTTATTTTCTTTCTAAAACACCAAGCATCCGATTGTTGCTTTCCACACAAGCATTGGTATGAATTCTACTTTGTATAATGTGCGTTATTTTTATCAAGATATCGGCCCTCAAAATACATAGTCTTGTTTCAGTCTTGTAGTTGTTTATCGAAATATTATCCCTTTGCGCCATCAACGCTTGCCGTTTAGTTACTCTACGTTGTCTCAGTTATAGCAAGTATATCGAACTTAGTTACTTCGAAGCGTGCTTTCGTGAGCACTATCTTCTTCCAAATCTCACACAAGGAACCTTGTATCAGCAGAATTTCTTAGAGTCCTGTTTATAGCAGAATTTCTTTAGAGTAAATGATCATAAGGCGTAAAATCAACAATTCTCGTTTATAGATACAAACGGGCATTTAAAATTTGCCTTTTGGTGTTGGAAAGCGGCAAAAAAAAAAAAACAAAACCCGTGGAAAACTGCAAACAATACCAACGATTTAATGGATTATAGAATGGACGGAAATGCATGTATCCCATCCATGGAACGCATGATTGTGCCAGGTTGATAGGCGCTCCTCAAGTCCAATAGTCGCATCAAAAACCATCCGAAAACGAGGCAATCACGAACACGATTCCGAGCAAAAGTATTACGATAAGCGAAAACGCATTCTGAACACGCGAGAATTTCGCAATATTCATGTATGTTGCATAACTTCGGCACGAGATCCTTTCGGAAACACTCAATCACAGCGTTGCGGGTCATCTCACTTGTAAAATGCTATTGATGTAGAGTAATCGGGTAAGCAGACACTTTTTTACGCAGCTAAAGCTACTCTCCTCAGGACCCTCGCTCTACTCCTCATCTCCACAGAAATTCAAGAAAGAAGCGCCCGTAAAGATATCTGCTAAAAGGAGATTTAAGAGGCAGAAACGGCGCTTGTGACAATGCCATTGCAAAGGGCCTCTGTTGTATAGAAAAACCACACACGCCGTTGCGGTAAAGTTAGCCACATGACAGGGTTGTAAAGAACTGTCAATGTCAAACCTGAAAAAAATTTTGTTTTTTTGAGACTTTCCTGATATTCACACCGATAACTAAACAGGGCACAGAAATTCAGCCAACATTTTATGTTCCTTCTGAAACGTATCGTCATAGACCTATACGATAAGGAAATCAACACCTGCGATAGATATCGAGGACGCGACAGCTACTATACACGACAAAAACAGAAGTCTAGTTCCATTTACCTCAAAAAATTTATGTATTCAAAAAATGATATCATCCTAATTAATGCTGATGCTTCTCTGAGCTTCCAGTTTAATCTCAGAGATTCGGGCATCGTCGGTGGAGGTGGACGTGGAAGGTGCAGCGCCACCTTCACAGAATCATAAAATGAACCATGAAGAGCTGTTAGCGTTCCAATCATGATTATACGGGGAATATAGGCCTTTCCACAAGCCTGCGAAGCTAGCTTTTTGATAAATTCCTCCGATTCCCGAGCGCCAGCGTCTTGATTGAGCTTTGACACCACGGTATCAGCAGGATGGAAACAACTGCGCAGAATACACCTAAAAAAAGGACTATACAATACCACAGGACAAAAAAAAACAGTACAGAAAAATCACAACGAGAGAGAACACAAACCGGCGATATAACCAGCAGATGAACGTGACCACAAGTTGCTCAGGCTTAGAACACTGGGAACGTGGTTTTGGAACCACATGTTTGTAACATAACTCAACCGTACGCTCGAAAGCAAGCGAATTTTCATCATAGTATAAGGGATTTGACGCATCCAAAGCGGCACAATACCCTGAAATCGAATCACTCCAACGCAAAGGTAGGAATGCTATGTAAGCAGTATGCATGAAATAACCTTGTAAAACCCATTAGACCTTCAGCCCTGTAGATCATTGGGGCACAGCTCGAAGAGTTGGAGGTGCATCGGGTGAGGTTTGAACGCGAACCTTCGTCGCTTCCATCGGAGCTAGAAGAAATCGGCGATGAACTCAGCAGATGCAGAAGCCGCCAAGTATAGCGAGGGTACGATATAGATAGGCGTTTTCCTGATTTGGCATATATTGTTTTTTTACCCACTTTGAAAAGATATATCACAGACAGTTAACTAGTCAAAGAAAACTTACTGGTCCGAGCATCTCTGCAGTTACAAGTCTTGAAAAACCTCATAGAATCCAAACTTTCCGAGCCCTTGCAGTTGAATATACGACTAGAAGTAGGAGCCAGCCTTTTCACTAATGCACGACCTCCCTCTTCAGCCACAGTGGACGCGGAAACCGGTCATGATGTTTCTGTTACTTTTCAGGGTTCACCTGAACCCAATAAATTGAACTGAACTGTGAACAGAAAGAAAAGCACAATTCTTATCTTGTCAGTAAATGATGTGAAAACTAATTGCCACTCTATGGATTCCGTTTCAGAAAAAAACAATTAAGAGAAACATCTGCTGCGAGCAGAACGAGATTGAAACAGCAACTACTCATACTAAAGCAATGTGAGGAGCTTTTCATATGCAATGGCAAATAAAATGTCTAAGTTCTGTTGATCTCCTAGTAATAAGAGGGAAAAAAAAAACCAACAAACTTGATAAAAGCACTTCACAAATTCCTACCCTTGGCTCTTAAATTTATAATTTTCGAAAAGCATGCCAAAATGTTGCGAATTAAACCTATGAAATGCATGTCAACGGTAATTGGAAACAGTAACGAATAACAAGAATCGATATTGGATGAAAATAATGATGAAGGTAATCGTCCCAATCTTTCCCTCTACAGTATAACCTCTTTTTGTAGATCGGCGAAGAATTACCATAGAGACTTTTGTTGATTTGAAGAAAAAATGCATTTGACAGTGCAATTCAGTAAAAGTGCTTACTGGTTAGTAAACCTCAAAAAAGAAACAAACAAAATCGACTTCTCACCTGGATACGGCACTTCACCAGGTCAAGAGGAAACGATGGCCGTATGCGTCGTACCACAAGAAAATTACTCTCCAAGTGCGCAAAACGCATATATTTCAAAGATCCGAACTCTACCTCATCGCCTGGAAATCGTAAAAATTGAAAATCAAAAAAATTTTTAAGAGATGCAATAGTGGAACAACAAAACCTTCAGGTCTTGTAACGCTCATGGTGGACACTGCCACAGCAATTCGAAGGGGAGCAGACGAGCTGCCATAAGAGAACCAAATCCAAAATACCATCAATAATTGGGTAATACCCCAGAGATAGAGGATACCCAGGTCGCAAGACAATCATCCATCCCGGCATTCCTCCACGATAATGTGGACTTTTGGGCACGAACCAAGTACGGTGTGGATTTCGCTCAGTCTCAGAGGTCATTTTTCTTAACATACCACTATTTTTAGGTGTAGGAGAATTTAGAAAATAGCGACGAAGAACAACATGGATGTGAAAATGCCACGTTTGTGATCCGTTAAAGCCAACACCACCACCACCACCACCACACCCGGCTTCTCTGTTCTCTGCCCCCTATGGACGACCAACGTGTCCTAATTTCACTATACAGCACATCACGTAATAATCCATATGATCGACTCTCCATAAACCTCGGCATAGATTGGACAAATCGATGTTTTTCCATTCTATGCAGATCCGAGTTTGTTAATAGCATGATTTATTGAATACAATAATACAGCACGGTAGTGATACAGAACTGCCGTTACAGCGGTTTCGTCTTTTCAGAGCCTATCAAGGTCAAATTGTAGCAATGTACTCAGTACATACTCCTTCAAAACCTCGGCGAAAAGACGTGATAGTAAAATTTCTTCTGAATCGCATAATACAAATAATACAAGACTTCCTTTAAGTACGCTCATCGATTGAAGTTTTGAAGCTAATAAGCAAGAACTCAGTACCAAAAAACGACTAGACAGCGAGCGTTCTGAAAAGCAAGAAAACTTATCTTGATCAGCCCACGCGAGGTTGGTAAACTAGTCGTAGAAATTCGGCTGACGTTTCGACGACCCGCCTTCTTCAGAGCCTGGGCGTGTGTAGTATTGGTCTATTTGAATGATTCGGATGGTCTTATTTATATGCTGCCTAGGTCAGGTTAGAAGATCAAACAAAGAAAAGGCCCCTCCCACCCTACGCCATCAGCTGATCCGCAATAGACTTTATGATCGATTGTGCAACACCAAAAAACTGTATGGTCTGCCCTAACGGAAAAGAGGGGGATTGTATGAGATCGGGCACAAACTTATTTACTAACATGTAAAACATGTGGAGAAGAATTTATAGGCAAAACGGGTAGACCACTTTTTATCCGCCTAAAAGAACATCTAAATAGTAAATCTAAAATAGATAAAACGAAACCTTTAGGTTTACATGGGGCACAGAAACACAACAACAACGATTTTGATGTGACTGTCACAATCCTAGCGCAGGAATCAAAAACATCCACGCGCAAAACTCTTGAGGCATTTTGGATAAACGCCCAAAACCCCGAAATGAACCGGAAGGACGAGTGCGTCACCATCACGCGAGATCTCGCGCCCTTTCTTCGTTTGATCTTCTAACTTGACCTAGGCAGCATATAAATAGGATCATCCAAATCTTTCAAATTGACTAATACTACATACGCCAAGGCTGTGAAGAAGGCGAGTCGCCGAAACGTCAGCCGAATTGCTACGACTAGTTTACCAACCTCGCGTCAGCTAAACAAGATAAGTTTTCTTGATTTTCGTATAACAATTAATTATGCTGAGGTTTATAGAAAGTCGAACTTTGAATTGTTCTGAAAAGCTTTTTACTATGCGGTTCAAAAAAAAATTAACTAATTACATCTTTCTGTCGTGATTATGGAAGTATATGACCGAGTAAACTGCGGATCGACTTGAGTTGTCCAGGTTATGGAGAAGGTAAAACCGCGAAAACGTCAGTCACTGTACTGTTAATGCTGTACTATTATATGCAATAATAACTATGAACAATCTCGTATCCGCTTATCAAGGAAAAATACTAGATTTCACATGATGTATCTAACGGAAGGATTTGCCATAAAGTCTTAGGCGCCAAGGAAATCCTCAGTTGTTATTGAGATTTTAATTTGAAAACAGCAATTGCAGGTGGCCCCGTCAGGAGTTAACTATGAAGAAAAGCACTTTTGCAGCATCGACTCATAAATTCGCTCGAAACGTTCCCCACATAACACTGCGCAAGAAATTTAGATTTTCAGATGCAGACTTCAATTAACGTCTATACTAAAAAGGTGATAACTATTACTGGAGTTCCCTCAACGGAATTTCCACCATGATTACACCCACACGGATCAGAAACATCGTTCTCTTCTGTTTGGTATAACAGATTTTCAAGCTTATCACCTACACAGAACAAGAAGTTTTCATGAAGTGTTGGCAATCATTCAAAAGCTCAAATCACAAGCTAACACTATACGAGGGCGGTTTCTAGATAAGACCCTTCTATAACGAGAAAAATTAAACACAAAATTACGTTCCACATCAACCGCGCAATTCAAACATTACTTCGCTGGAACCACAAAAAGCACATGAACGTGTAGAGAAAATCTCCTTGTGGCAGTCAGACGTTTAATTCGAAGCTTTCTCCTGGAGCAGAGAAATAATTCCTATTTCAAATACACCTCATTTAGACGCCACGGATCGATTGCCCCCACTCACAGCCCGTGAATTGCCCAAAGAACACTTGCTCGCACAGGTGAATCGATCTTATTTTACCTGCTGCGTGCAGAGAGACGGTCTTTTCAGGATATAAACACAGCGTTGTCGGTTAATTGTACGGTATCGAACAAGTACTGATAGTGTAGAGAAAGAGCACTGTACTGCGAGAAATATGCATGTGTGAAACACAATTTTATTTCGGATTTTTCAGCGCAATATAAGGACCTTTACAGAAGAGTAGCCACGTACAGCGCTAGCTTGAGATTTAAGTTTTCGAATGATACTAGCACTCTCTACGAAAACCTTTTTCCAACGTAAAGGTCTGGGCTTGAAAATCTGTGCTACCAAAGCGAAAAATACCCTAACATAACTCATCGATCTTTCAACTCATAAACAGCACTTTTCATGCTCTACGATCTGACCCGGTTGTCCATTACAAACCATTTAGAAACCTTCACTGATGTTGACTCTATTTAGCGCAGGACATGAGAAAAAAAAACTGAAGGTGGTCTTCAAAAAGAAGGAACTGAATAACTTCTACGATAGATATCATATTGGGGAAAAACGACCAAACTACCACACACAACTATAGAGAACGATAAATTTATTTCAAACTTAAGACAGAGTTTATCGCAAATTCTCTATCGAACATACCCTCCTCGACTTTTCCACTGGCACAACTGGCAGTTCGGACTGGGAGAGAGAAAGGATTAGCCTTGGCGACGTCGGACAACTGGTTAACCAATCCCATCGCACCTTAAACACTGACCAAAGTTGGTGTTGTAACACTTTCTTCGCAATCTTATTAATGAATTTCCCCTTGGAAACAGTAATAAACGTTAAGCACCACACGAAGGATGAAATTCTAAGAGAGGCTCAATAAAATGAGTTGAATAACGAAGCCATCGTCAAGTTATTGTTACTGGACAACGTTCTACGACAGAAAAATGGCTTAAATTTAGAGAAAAAAAACTGCCTACGACCACCACCTACTCAAAATGAATTCATTTTCAAAGTGATTGTGGTGGTCTGATGAGATTCTCTTCCACTCGGATGTAAAGTAGAGAAAAACACAGATATCTATTATTATCATTATTCTTTGAGCCAACATGTCATGTGGTCTTTTTTGGGCATTTGTACAGCCCGATACACGTGTTTCGTCCTTGGCAGCCTCGTCAGTTGGGCAGGCCCTTCGTCTTCAACCAATCCTCTCGGGGATCCCTACATCCCCTGTAAGGAAGTAGGCGACGGCGAACGATTTACGCGCG
>JAHQIW010006267.1:0-46007 GCA_019055375.1 Parelaphostrongylus tenuis
TCTTTCATACCGTGGACTTTGGGTCCTTTCCAATTTTTTTGACCCCCCCTGTCTTCCCTCTTTTACTTTTTTCCTATATCCTTCCAAACACACTTTCTTCCAAGCCCCCTTAGCTTTTCCCTCCCACCTCCGCCCGTCGTTACCAAAACCTTCCTATACTTCCCTTTTTATCTCTCTCTCCTTGTACAGATTTATCTTATCCTGTAAACCCTTTTTCCCCTCTTTATCCCTTCCCAACCTGCTTACCCTCGTCAGTCACAAGAATTACATTTAATACTATTGTCATATCCTCAAACCTGTCTTCCCCCTACGATGACAAGAAAGCATTTAAGACAATGGTTGGCTAATGATAGTCAGTATGAGGTGTGAACTAATTTTTTGGGATTGGTTGACATCTTGATCAAATTATCTAATGCTATATCGGAGGAATTCGATGCTTGACGGACTCAAGTGTCGAAACACTTACGTCTTTATGTAAAGAACTAAATAATCTTTGAAGACATCTCAATTGGTCTTAGAGGAATCGTTACGACGTTTTTGGGGGGGGGCGATAGCTAATCGAATGATTACAAAACCGCGTAATAATAAATCCCTCCACACTAAGACCGCGAGGGTATATTGTATGGATGGTATATTGTTAGCTACAAGTTGTCATGTAAGAGCCAGAGCGGCAAAATAGAGAGCTTTGCATAGATGTAAGTAGACATCGAAGCAAAATAAAATTTAATGGATATTAGAATTTTGCATCTTTGTGCTAGTCTACCTATCTTAATACAAAACCGTGATTTGGATCCTGGTGGTTTGATCCTTGTTACTGGCTTTCCATTCACGCTACACGCTGTATTACAGAATAATTTTGTGTCATCTATTACTGGATTCATCCTCAATTCCCCGGAAATTAAACATTTGCAATTGTTGTCTACCACAGTTTAGATATATCAACTAATTTACTTTCAACTTAAGCCCTCCCTCACAGAGTAATTAGAGCGAACCACATGAAGTTTTTCCACAGGACTATAACCAAGTATCAAAAAGTTCCAGAGACAGATGGTGACTCTCCTGCTATTTATTTTAGCGCTTTACGTCATCACTTGTGCCATCTGGAGAAAGTCTTAGACCCCATACTCATTGTGAATTCTGCTTTGTGCTGATCGATGGGTGGCCATCTGTTTGTATTGAAAGACGAACTGACATGAGTTGATTGACGCAGGGCAATCGTGGGTGAATTTATCCCTTTTTCCCCTTATTTTTTTGTATATAACGTTTTTTTCAGAATATTTACAGTGTGTCAACCATTTCAAAGAACTCTATTTATAAATTACAATGTGCTAAATCGGCATAATGACTACTATCTGCTTAAGGAATAGCAAAAATCTTTGTTGGTGAGTTAAATCTAAAAACCAATGGGTGCCATTTTCACTATAGGAAAACTTCTTGACAGCAAAGAAGAGACCAACAAATCTTTAAATTCTACAGCTTCCAACTGAACCGAAAGCCCCGAATTTATTCACCACCACAACAAACAGACCCAACAAATAATAAACATGTCAAACATAGTTCTTGTTTACACTATTTCCGCACGTTTTATATAATTGATGGGATGTCGACAGCTCCTGTGAAAGTCCCAGGGAAAATGTTTGTGCGTAATGTTTAGTGCTCCATGTGCTTCCATTCTTTGCACATGTACAGTCCGGAAAACTTCAACACAACAACTCGAAAAACGCGAACCGAGGCCCGGTTTAGAACCATGACTCGTTCCTTGGGCCCCGTTGAAAGAGTTAAAAGAGAGTTTAGGAAAACGTGACAAATATTTTTTGCACAAGCTGCTCCACATGGTTAGGCCGACTTAGCTCTGAATGAGTACCAGAAAATAGGTATTAATTGTTCAAACATAGCCATTCAGACAATTAATGCTTTCCTTTCGTTATCTGATTGGTATTGGATACCAGCTCGAAGCTTTTTTTTTAATGATTGCATCCATATTTTTGCGGCGGTTAGATCGTGTGGATGAGTTGGGGCGAGAAAAAGCAAGTCCCACAAAGTCATTATTTGGTCCCTCAAAAAGGCAGGAAAAGGAAAGATAAACAAACTGCGATTCATGCCATATTTTTTGCAACAATTCTTTCTAACTATATAATCAGTTCATAGTTTTGTTCCTTCGTTATGCGATAGAACATCATTTTAATCGCTTCTTGGTTCGTAACTTCAATATACTTATTAAGTTTGACAGGGCCAGCACTACAACTGCTGACAAAAAACGAGTCCTTGTAGAGGGTGTTTAGCTGCAAAACCACGGTAACAAATAAGCTGTATTTCTGCGACTTTCTACATTAGTATATTTGTTTTTTTGTTTCTGCAATTGACGTCGGACCAAGGTTCCTCGTAGATACAGAATAGATAGAGCGATACAGAAAAAGTGCGATAAGACTGCTGATCTGCTTGGCGATCGGTCAAAGTCTGTTTTCAACTATGACTCTACTCTACTTAGCATCATGTTTCTTCAAATAAAAGATTTACCAGGCAATTATGAATCTTGACTCGCTCCTAACACCTAGTTCTTTGGGACTAATGAGATCTCGCCTTGCTTCCAAAAAGAACGAACAGGAGGTCGATTGGACTCGATTACTCCTTAGTGAATGCACACCTACGATCGTATGACAGAATCGGTGCGACCTAATTTATTAAATAAGAACATAGAGAAAAAAAATAAGAAACTTGTGTGGAAAACAGAAATCCGTTACATGGCCAATCGCGACGAGGGAAGGTCTTAATCTTGTACAAGAAAAAAGTAAGACGTCACATGTATCACAATAGATCGATAAAGACATAAAATCTACGGGAGTCCTATCCGAAAAAGGAAGAGGCTCAGAAAAGTCGTTAGTAGCCACACGTTTATGTAGCTACATGAACGATGCTACTCCAGATATTCTTATCTGCAACCTATTATGTTAGCTCATCGTGCGCTAATTGGGGTCATGATGTGATGGAGGCAACCATTTAATTCATCTCCAGTCACGATAACCATGGGACTGGAATCCTAAAAAATATCTATGTCTTCTTTTAATCGCCTCGCTGCATCGCCGCGTAATTCTCTTGTTTCAATCTCAATCTCCGTATTCCACTTGTGTATTAGAAAACCTCACTTTCATACTATGGGGGGTCAGGGTCCCACTTAACTATGGGGGGGGGGGGGAGGGGGGATGTTTGGGAGAATTCGTATACACCCGGCCCAACTTCACTTGTGTGCTGACTTTCTATAATTGCTTAACATGATCTCGTTTGCGTCTGGTTAGCCGGTGTTCTAGGTTGGTTCTGTATTCGTCGTGATTTTTGTTTCCTTTTCTGTTATGTAGGGATAAAGTTTCCCAATTTTTTGATCGGGCTTTCCCAAAACAACTGTCGAATTAGCGCTTTTGATAACACTATGGGTGGAGTACGATGAGGCGCAAGAAGACACTCCAGAACATCTTGTACTAAACCATACTCGCAGAGACTACTAAAAACAAATAGCATACTGCCATAAGAGTTCTCATAGGACAGGACTAAAGCAGTGGTTTCATGTTATCAGCATTATTACTGTCCAACAGCATGCTGGCCAGGGGTTGCTTCTAACAAATTTCACGATGATTCATGTCTTTTTTCTTTGAGCATATATACAACTAACAACCTTAAAGGTTGATGCGTCGCGCTCCAATTGAGCAAAAAGCATTTATTGTTTCTAGTTCGGAAAGGATTGCTGTTGCAGTATCGATACGACCCACTTAATAACACCTGTCACGATCAATGAAGCCTGACCTGAGCCCAATCATCAGCAAATCTTTTGTTTCCAAATGCCTCCAGTGATTTACATCTCATTTTTTGACTCTCCACAATCTGCCTCTTGCTTTCTAATTTTCAATCAATGCTCAAACTAAAAATTCGTAAAGATCATAGACTGGACGTTGAAATCAGAGCTTGTACGGGCGAAAAGTGATTGTATAAAAAGCGACCAGGTTCTACAATAACACACTGTGTGTGTTCCCGGTAGTCATCGCTCTGTGTCTCTCCTCATTTCTTGGACGTATTCTTCCTCAAAACTCTGCCGTTCTGCGATCCCCCGGTGTACACGTCATGTTTGTGGTCCGAGTCTCATCGGTCGCCCTTCCTCTCACCGTCCTATGCCCACGTCCCACATTATCCGGGCCCGAGTAAGCACTGCACTAGGAGTAGCAAGGAGGAGGTGCGATGTGGTGAGAACACAGTTGGTACAATGATACAATGGGACGAAAGTGTACCTGACCACTTACCTCAACGCTTCTCATTGTCTTCAGGGTAATGCTTCCTCCATCGTTCCTGTAAGATAGCGGAATCGACCTTCACGTTTCATCTCTGGAAGTAAATGAATGGCACACATAACCTTACCACTTATTCAGAGGTTGGCCGAGTGATGTATCATGGTCAGTGCCGTCATTCTCATAAACAAGTCTGCTTTGAATCTACTGACAATGGAGGAATGGATGGTTTGATGGCTTTGAAACCAGTCACGCCTAAAAGTCTACTGGATCTACTTATTCGACGACAATTTTCACTTCACCGCCTTCTAGGCGATAATATGGTTGCTATTGACAATATGTTTAGTAAAATTAAGCGATATACGAGACTCTGAACCTCTTTCAGGCAGGAGCTCAATACGCGTTTTCACTCTCTTTCGCGGATCCATGCTAAAAACGCTGTTCAATAGTTTTCACACATCGATCAACGATGATTAATTGTAAAACATTGTCTGGAAGTGTGAATAAATGATGTGGGTTAAAGGGAAAAACGCACATCACGTCCATACGAGAATTTCAGAGAGAACTGATTCTACCAGATCTTAGCAACATTATCACAAACGGGTCAGCATCCATAAACAGCGGTCGGACGCACACTAAATTCAAAGAATTGAACGATGATGTGTTTGACGAAATGAATCGACATGTTGAGGTGGAGGGAAACGAATAGTGAGTCTAAAGAAGGTTATATGTAATGAAGGTTATAATTCCTGACAGCTTGTCATTTACGCCGTTTTTCATTAATGATGATTGTTTTCTCATTACAACAACACCACCCATTTTTCATATCTACTGTGCTCACTTTTGACGATTTGCCCTTGAATCGATTATCTACAGAGATCTTCGAATTTTTTTGCTTGTGATTTCGCATAGTACCTACAAATTGTTGTCATCTCTGTGATAACCGTTGGATGACGGTCAAGTCATTCTTCTCTCAAAGTCATGAGACTATTGCGGCCAGTTTCTGCCGTGTAAATTACCACAATTGTTATTTTTTACACAAGTTTGAGACCAGTTTCATAGCATTAAGAATATAGCACTCTGTAAGTCAGGTGTAGTGTCAAACTGCCGTCGTACTTAGAATCATTACATCATTACAACTAAGTCAGTCGCCTTCACGCTTTCACCTCATTTTATCGAAAAACATGCGGAACGGTGGCGCGTGTAATTCTTTTTCTAATTGAAGCCTATAATGAACATGAATAATAATTGGAAACAATAGCTGGATAAACATACAATCTACAGTTCTCGTATCAGTAAACAACTCCACTCAAGAACATCTCTTTGTGCAAATGTTATTCGGACTCATAGACATTTTGATATGATATAACCTATTGTTCCCGAATCTCGAAGCATACACATATTTACAATAAATTCCACTCGACAGACAGTAGCTTGCTGGTTCGTATTAACTAGGCAGAATAAACCGGTGTGTTCTTTTTTGGTTTCAGTGGAGAAATGAATATTATACCTATTTTGATGAAAAGATTTTTCCCAGAGATTAGTAATAACTTGAAAGCTTAGATTTTTTGGATAGAGCCCTACGTGACCTGAGTTTTCAAAGCACCATTTCATAACGCTGTAGCATCCAAAAAATAAAAAATATGTTGAACACCGCCGTGCGTCTTTCATTTTTATTACACAATTGGCATAATAACGTGTAAGAGAAACTTTTGTAGTATGTGAGGCAATCGTTTTATTTGAGTTTTCTTTCATAGCAGAGAAAAGAATTCCTAATTGATCAGGAACTTTCACCTCACATATCTAAAGGTCAGGGCATACAATCAATCGTCACGTCCCCCCTCACCCAGGTTCCATAGATTGGCCGGTTGAACAAACTCGCTAAAAGTGTTGAACTCGATCTTGTAACGGCAAACGATATTTCCAGAAAACGAGCACGGCGTTGGAAACTATTCACAATTACGCTATCGATTGACCACTAATATGTAAAAAAAGCCTTGTTTGGCAAGTGTGGAGCACAGACTTTTTTTCTTTCTCTTACAGCGCTGTCAAAAAAATTCATTATGAAAAACAAACACATTTGCAAATTTATCGTAGCCTTGTGCTATCGAATGAGCTTTAGCACTCTAAGGCAAAACTTTGCTACAGAGAAACACGAGAGAGCTAGGAAAAAAAAACACGTAATCGTGTGGAATATAATTTTATTTTGAAATTTGCAGCGTCATAAGAGGATAATTTGGAACCGGGCCCTCAGAACCCCAGCCAAAAATCTAAGCTTTCGAGTGATTACTGACATTTCTAGGAAAACTTCATGTCCACCAATAGGGGTCTTTTCTTCATCTATTCTAAACAACCTGTCCTGTACTTAACAACCGAAAAGGAACGACCTTCGATTATTGTGATTATCTCTCGCCATATAGAATTTAAATGGACATCATGACTTCTCACGCATAAAAGGATAAAAGGATGACGCTCTCGGTGTTGATCAATCCCTGAGGGATGCGCCATGCATTCGTCTCCGATTTTTAATTTCGTTTGAAGTGCTCGAATGCACATCTGGCCTTTACAATGACTGGCGGTGGCTCTTCGCGCTGTACGGATACAGCGCTGCTTATCCTCCAGAAAGTCTGAGACTAGTCTGGTACCAATTTACGGATCCCAAAAAGATAAAATGGCCTGGTGAGTCATGAGCACGAGATCGAACCCACCTCGTGCACAACGCAGAACACCTCTAACCACCTCGCCATATGCTCTCGTTCTCACGCATAATAGTAAAATTACGCAGATTCAATGAGATTTCCGCGTTGCGAGCGATATAGTGTTGAGCTGGGCACTTGACAGCCTTTGATGACCTGTTAAAGCAAGTAATTCTTTTTCAAGCAGATTTCATTTAATAATGTTGTTGATCATTTGTTCAAAATATTTATTATGCAATCAATTATCTATACAACCAGGACCGATCAATAACAATATAATCTGAACATTCAATATAATTCCAAAAAAAGAATGGTATCTTTTGATATAGTTTTGATCTAACAGCAAAAATCTATCGACTGAGAGGTGGTGATGGTACAGTGTCATAGTACACTGTGCCATCACCACATACGCCACCCTCCTTGCTTCAATGCAGGGCTGAATGTGGGGCGGTGGTCACTGATGAGGAGGACGAACCTCCGAAACACCGGTGTATGACCCTGGGCTTACCAACCCCTTTTTTGAGCTTAAATCATTCTTTTTTTTGGAATTATATTGAATGTTTTTTGGGGGTTTCAAAAACAGTCGATCTTTTGATATAGTTTTGATCTAACAGCAAAAATCTATCGACTGAGAGGTGGTGATGGTACAGTGTCATAGTACACTGTGCCATCACCACATACGCCACCCTCCTTGCTTCAATGCAGGGCTGAATGTGGGGCGGGGGTCACTGATGAGGAGGACGAACCTCCGAAACACCGGTGTATGACCCTGGGCTTACCAACCCCTTTTTTGAGCTTAAAAACATTCGAAATAATTCCAATAATGAAGTAAATATGAAAAGTGGGTGGTGTTGTGTAATGTGAAAACAACATCATTAATGAAAAACGGCGTCAAATGACAAGCTGTCAGGATTATAACCTTCATTACATATAACTCCTCTTTAGACTCACTATTCGGTTTCCCTCCACCTTCAACATTCGATTCATTTCGTCAAACACATCATCTTCAATTCTTTGAATTTAGTGTGCGTCCGACCGCTGTTTATGGATGCTGAACCGTTTGTGATAATGTTGCTAAGATCTGGTAGAATCAGTTCTCTCTGAAATTCTCGTATGGACGTGATGTGCTTTCCCTTTAACCCACATCATTTATTCAACTTCAGAAATGTTTTACAATTAATCATGTTGATCGATGTGTTAAAACTTTGAACAGCGTTTTGCATGGATCCGCGAAAAGAGTGAAACGCGTATTGAGCTCCTGCCTGAAAGAGGTTCAGAGTCTCGTATATCGCTTAATTTTACTAAACATATGTAAATAGCAACCATATTATCGCCTAGAAGGCGGTGAAGTGAAAATTGTCGTCGAATAAGTAGATCCAGTAACTTTTAGCGTGACTGGTTTCAAAGCCATCAAACCATCCATTCCTCCATTGTCAGTAGATTCAAAGCAGACTTGTTTATGAGAATGACGGCACTGACATGATACATCACTCGGCCACCTCTGAATAAGTGTAAAGGTTATGTGTGCATTCATTTACTTCCAGAGATGAAACGTGAAGTTGAGTGCTTGACAAATTCTTCCGGGAGTGAACATAGTCAAGAAATTTCTTTATTATCTTTTATCTTTCCTGAGTCTATGAATGAGTGTCCTCACAAAAGTGATATATAGATCAAAGTGCCTTTTTTTAGTCCTCAAGCTTTGGTCTCTCAATGTTTATGAACGGGAAAAGGTCCAAGAAATGTTGATACGGAGGATGTTAGTCTCGTGGGGATGTTTCCGTGGTACGACCAAACAGAACTCAGTCCACATTTGTACTATGAGTCCTAAATGGTCACTGTTGTTGTCAGGATAGTCGCGAACCAAACCGGTGGAAAATATCAACAAAGGCCTTGTGGAGTTACTGTAGGCTCAGACAGCTTAAATCAGCTCGCGATCCACTCACCTAAACACTTTTTCAGTTCCCAAGAGCGACTGTCCATTAACATCGGCATACTTCAATATAATTCCTGATTTTCTTCTTTCACTTTCTCAGTCTCAGCAAAAAAAAACTGATTCGTGAATTTTCAGTAGATCGGAAAAACCTTTTCGATACAGGAACCATTTCATTCTTTTCAAATGTTCTCATTATTTATTGGAGACTAGATTCACAGCCCCGCATTGCTCATGTATGTGTTTTGTTCGGATTCGAATCAGATTAAGATGTAGCATGAGACAACCGTGTTCACCAGACACACTTCTCTACTGGTTATTTTTGAACTTTTAGAATTCATCGAAAATCCTTTAGAACATTTACTAGATGTTGTGGACTTCATGCGATAATTGTGATTTCCGCACGAATGTGCTCTGTTGTCTCTTTTAGAGCTCCTTTCTCGAGTCTTCTTCAATTTTGATCCTTCCTTGTACGTGTTAAATAGAGTATGTTGACTGATTTCAAATTGTTAGTCGAGTACTGTTTCATATGGAGAAAATATGTTCCAGTCGTTTCTCCCGTACCATATAAGAATAGTTATATCCTACCCACGCTCATAGAATCGCCATCTCTTTTGCTAAAGGTCTCATTGGGAAGTTTGCATTTCGCATGAGTGGTCATACACTCGGTCTGCCCTAAAGATGAAGACGACGATCCAGGAGTTTGAAAACGGCATACTCAGTTTCTCGCAACACATGCGAGAACGAATATACAAGGTGCCTCCTTAGGCCTCTATAGATTTACAATCGCATGCGAGAGTTTTCAACGATGTTTGCACACGTTTACATTGTAATTTCGTCCCAAACGCGTGTCAAAGCCGCTTCAAGCACCTCTATGCTAGTGAAATCAAGTAGCTGATATTTTCTCCTTCAGTATTCACCACACGGAGTAATCCACTGGGTTGAGAGCCACTTATTTTGACTGCCAAATATGTCCTTTCTTCGAAAACCTAGAAACACCTTTGACGGCCGACAGTCAATGTGCCGACCGAAGAATTTGTGGTAATTTTTCGTCACATAGATATTGAGATGAGGAAGAAGTGTCTTAAAGATGTTCTTCCTTATCGCCTTTTTTTGAAAGGTTAGTATAATTTGCTGTTTCGTTAGTCCCAGTACTTGAGTAACCTTCAGTCCTTTATACGAACACTCAAAAGCTGTGGAGTCATCTGCATAACGCCTCTTCTAACTGTGCGCATATAGAGTTCTTTGACGTTGCCACTCTCTATTAACGTGTCGAATGATTCTGTTTTGCAATCATTCACAAGTTCCTCATACAGACTAAGGAGTAACCAACATGTACGCACTTGTTCGGCGTATCCTTGTTGTTATGGAAACATGACTGAGCTGCTCTATTTCATCCAGGGTCATAGATGCCTGACTGGAAAACCATGTGCTCTCACTCCGTGACCTTTATCGACTATAGAAAACATTTGATGGCATCGAAACAAAAGCAGTCCTATAAGTGCACAGTGGATCCGCCTACGAACGTTATCGGACTGTTATCGGATCTACACCACAAAAATACAGCCTTTTCATCGACTTCTTAGCGAAACCAATTCGAAACAACAAGGCGTAGCATTATCACCAAAGTTGTTCACTACCGACTGCAGTGAATAATGATGTCGCTCAATTGGCTACGAGAAAGGCATGCGGATTGCTGAAGAATTTCCTATAAAACATTCGTTTTTCGAACGACATCGCTTTCATTTTCGG
This sequence comes from Parelaphostrongylus tenuis, assembly GCA_019055375.1. Classification (NCBI taxonomy): domain Eukaryota; kingdom Metazoa; phylum Nematoda; class Chromadorea; order Rhabditida; family Metastrongylidae; genus Parelaphostrongylus; species Parelaphostrongylus tenuis. The sequence continues at coordinate 10,650 of JAHQIW010006267.1, forward strand.
AAGCGCTGGTGTGAAGCAGAGACAATGCTCACGTAACTCAACGAACGGGAAGAAGATCGTACTATTGCATGAAGGCTCAGTTCATGAAACAGGGATGTATGCAATGAGGAGCAACTCAAACTGAATTGGATCTTCGATTAGGAGACCACCTCGTGTGTGTACCCTCAGAGTTCATTAAACACGGCGAACAACATGAACGTGGAACTTGTGGAACTTGACAGAAGAAGGAGAGCAGCGTGGGCCACATTCTAACCTTTTAGCAAAAGGCAGTGACCAACTAGCAGACCCATAATTGCGCACCAAACCTTTTCAAACTGACTAGTCATTCCAACGTTCTCCTATGCAGCAGAGACGTTGGCTGATAATTCAACCACGTTGAAGACTATTGTGAACATTCACAGGTTGCTCGAACGATGTCTTTTGCAGTCAGCCGCATCTAACTGGCCTGCGTAACTCAGATCCCCGGACCTATTCTATCTCCGTGATTCAGATGCATTCATATCCACAACTAAATCAGATGGGCCAGTCATATAGTAAGAAGAATTATTAGACAACAAATGGACGAAACAAACAGTAGAGCGGACTCCACGAGGATAGATCCTTTCTGAGGACGACTATGTACACGTTGAGCGGACGTGCTTCTGAAGAAGAATCAATCAGGTGCACCCGCAACTGCCGATATTTTACATATAACGGTCTAAACACGTGCCGACTCCCATACGAGAATCAAATTATCACCATGGGCGACAATAACGAGAAGAAAAAACCAGTAGGAAGTGTGCAGGGTGCGCAAGAATTGAGAAGTCGTAATCGGTAATATGTCATGGATCAAGAATATGCATTTTCTCCAATGAAGCACCTTCATTGTACTGAATGATCACGCTTCCCTCGCTCACTGCAGTTACACATTGATTATACCGCATCGAATGGTGTTTTGGAAACCATGCATCATATATTGTGTTTTCGAGTAGCATTCTTACGAGCATAGACGTGAGTGATAAGAAATAATCTTTTCGCAAAGATGTATGTTTCCCGTTGAAAAACGAAGATTCCAAAAGCGCGTATGCGCATCTTTTCTTAGTTCGAAATGTAAAAGGTCTTTCAGTGATGCCTCATATTTCTTCAACGACATAGGGCCTGAAATTCCAAGTCTCCCCATGTGATAATCAAAAAATCCGCTGTTAAGCAACAAGCCAACTACTCTTAACAAGTAACGTAATGTTCTTTTTGTTGCTATACCACTTAAATAGGATTTTCAAAAAAACAAAAATGGCTTCAGATTTGGCGTCTTTTAGCCTAATTTATGTGTGTCAAAAGTATTGTGAAATGCAAGCACAGACGCCAGCCGAGCAAGGAGTTTTTGCTAATAATCTCTTCATTGCTATAATGTCCCAAGTCGCATCTAAGAACCAAGTACAAAGTTGAAAATGAAATTCACTGAAGGTTCAGTGAAATAGCTCTGTCCAGCGGAAATGTCTTTAAACGATAGTGTTCTCATAAACCATGCAGTCCTCAGAGGTTAAGTGGACGATGCTTATTTGTCAGAATACATTTTATCAGTTTGGAATCATAATCATTCATAAACTACCACTCTTTTCAATCTACATATGCAGAAAATTTTAAACACTTTCCTTGCAGCATCTCGTTGACATTCTATTATTTGGTTTTTTTTTAGCCTGAAATTGTCCTTTTATTCGGGTGTGCTCAATAACCGATTTCTCTATGCACGCCAAATCGAACCATAGGAATTCTTCGCAAATTCTTTCATTACTCTCAAGCTCGTTGTTGATCAATTTCAGTTTTGATTGATCCATTTGTAGAAAATTTGGCGTGACTGATATTTCATTCTGTGATGTTTTCTTACCTCCCACTACTTTTGCCTTCTTTTCACTTGTTGAATTTGAATGGAGTACATGCGCGAGTTCATCTCTAAGTGGCCGAGTCCTACAGCATTAAGCAGACATTGATCCATGGCTTTGACTGTTTTCAAAACCTCTCAATAAACATTCAGTCTAATTTTTAAGAATGTTTGAAGCCTTACCCGAGGTTGGTACGCCAAGCTCATACACCTGTGTTTCAAACGTCTCGCCTTCCTCGTCAGTGACCCACGCCCCACGTCAAGCCCTGCTTTGTAGCAAGGAGGGAGGCGTATGTGGTGACGGCACAGTGTGCGATGACACTGTGTCATCACCACTTCTCAGCCAGTCGATGGATCTCGGCTTTTAGAACAAAATTGATCCATGGCATCGACTGTTTTTAAAACCTCGCAACGACTGAGAAGTGGTCATGACACTGTGTCATTGTACACTGTGTTCTCACCACATACGCCTCCCTCCTTGCTACAGTGCAGGGCTTAATGTGGGACGTGGGTCACTGACGAGGAGGGCGAGACCACCGAAACACAGGTGTAAGACTCTGGCGTACCAACTTCGCGTAAAGCTTTGAGCATTGTTGAAAATTAGATTAAGCAGAGAGTCAAAGAAATGATGAAATCACTGAGGATTGAAACAAAGATTGCTGGCAGGCTTCATTGATCCGTGACAGGTTTATAAGTGGTCCGTGCAACAGAATCCCTTTCAGAAATCTGCTTGCTCAATTGAGCGCGCATCACCTAAGGTTCTTACTATGCTCAAAAAATGATCATCGTGAAAAGTTTGTAGAGTACACCTGGCCAGCATGCTGGACAGTAATAATCTGATAACATGAAACCATGTTTGATCCTCCTATGAAATCTCTTATGGCACTGCTGCAGTGTTAGACAGATGTCTGGTTGTCCTTCCGGACTCCCCAGTATCACAGCCGCTCTCGGTTCAGCCGATCACTTGGGAATTTATCCCTACATAAATCGACGCCGAATCAGTATAGATCAGCAAGTTGGGTGACGAATTCTCCCAACATTGTAGTGACCACAGTCATGAAAGTTGGTTTCTCATCAATTGGAATTTCGGAGATGAAACAAGGATTACGCGGCGAGATAAAATGACATAGGATTTTTTAGTTATCAGTCCCATGTCGTGACGAGATGTAATGGTGACTCCATATTCATTAATCAGCGCAGATAGCAACATAATAGTTGCAGAAATCTTGATAGCATTTCATTAGCCTGGCTCTTGTTTTTGTTTGCTTTTTAGCTTTTATTGCTTATATCGATGTGAGTCCTTTTGCAAGAACCTTCTGCGGCGTTAAAATCGTCTTCGTTAGGTGTGCTGCACAAAAATCGAGTCACGACTCCGTTTTTCTTTTTGAGCAACAACCTTAGTAGTGTGAAGTCAAGATTCGAAATTTTTATTTGAGAAACAGATGCTAGAGTGACACAGATTTTGAATCCATCGACAAGCAGATCGCAGTCTATATCGCATTTTTCTGTTTGCCAATCATGAGAGGAGGGAGTTTTATTAAGTTGTGAGAGGGTCTCGCAACTCATCCACGATCTAACCGCAAAATATGGAATCATTACAAAAAGCTTCGAGTTAATACCATAACGAAGAGAATAATTCTAATTAGTTGACAAAAACCATTTCGGTACACTGATTGTAGCAGCGTGTGCAAAAAAATTTGTCACGTTTCCTTACCTCTTTAATCTTTCACGGCCAGGTAAACCATTCATGGTTCACGCGTTTTTTCGTGGTTTTCTCGATGAGCACAAAATTTTCACTGGACTTTCAGGAGTCACCCAAACGCTGAAAAGTTAACAATTTTGATGTTATATTTGGTTTTTGAAAGCGGCTTTGTAGTGAGCTGTAGCAATAAAGATTTTTCCTTTGGAGTTTATAGTGAAATGCACCATGTTTTTAGCTTTCTCACCAAACAAAGATTTTCACTGAAGCAATAGTAGTCATACGATAGCTTGAAAAATGGCAATTTCTAGTGTGAATTCAACCTTGAGTTCAATGCTCAGTGGAAGCTGATTACTTCGCTGTAGTAACGACAAACAGAAATTACGTTTAGCTCGTAGAGTGCTTTTCATGCTTCGCTGTTGTTTATGCCTGGCTCTACGAAAGGGTTTCGGTAATCATTCGATAGCTCAAAAAGTGAAGATTTCAAAAACTGATTAGTTCTTTCTAAACGAAGTTTCAATGAGCCGAAGCAAGATAATTAAGATGACATTTCACACTCATACTGATAATTAGCCCATTGCTTAAATTTTGTAGTGGGTAGAGTGGCACTTGTATAGCAAAAATCGTTTTTTTTTTTGAGTTTTTTTAAATTTAAAAAACGTTCACTGTCCCACCATTTTGAAGGACCCCGTCCGGTCTGCCGCAAGGGCACGTGGCGCGTCCCCAGGTGGTGAATAGGGGAATAAACACTAACCAAAAGCGACCGTGTGCTTTCCAGACACGTAAGTGAATTCAGGGGATGAGCTCTCTGCTTCTGCAGCGCCGACTTGACAAAAACTCTATTTCTACGAGTCAAATCGGCCAAAAGCCTGCAATCAAGCGGATTGGAGGTACATGGGAGGCGGTTAGGAGTCGCCTCCAACAAATAAGCTCCTCCCGCTCTTCCGAGAGAGACTGGCAAGCTACTCGTGAGTACCCAATCCCTACGTTTAGAGCCTGGCAAACTATACGTTGGGTGTCAAAATGTCAAAAATAGTAACAATTATGGGCCTCGTTCCCCTGACCCCGAAAAAAACCCCTGGTACGGTGGCGCCAGGTAGTGCGAGTACGGAAAGGCTGCTAAAACTTCAGGGTCAAGCTATGCTGCCAAGATCGAAACGGACTAATGTGATGATCTGCTCCTACAATGCAAGTACCGTTGCTCACGAACCCGCTGTAGAAGATCTGTTGATTTAAGCAAGAAGGATAAGGTAAGATGTCATTGGCCTTGCTGAGACGTGAAGACGCCGTCATTTTCACGCTGTTTACGACACTGGAGAAAAACTGTTCCTTGCGGCATGCGATAGCAGGGGTGTCAGCGGCGTCGGCTTCTCGTCAGATCGAATTTGACCGTGTACATCATATCGCTTGAACAACTGACAACCCGCATCGGACGATTACCGTTCAAACGTTGTGGTTTAATGCCGGCTTTGACCATCTTCGTTGCTTACGCACCAACATCAAGCTATGGCGAAGACGAAGTCGAGGCGTTTTATATGGACTTCGAAAAATTCTAAAGAAAAAATCATACATTCTCCAAGCTCACCGTCGGAGATTTTGATGCAAGGACAGCTATGGCAGAACTTGCAGAAGCTGGAAAGAGCATTCTCATGACCCAACGAGGCTTCACCGATTAGTAGACCAAGATAATTGCACTCCGATGCCCTGACGGGACACCTACAGCTTGTAAAAGGGCTATGGAGAGAATCATCCATCAATACTACTTTGATTTCTTCGCTGGCCATGTCCTCTTACCGTCTTATAAATCAAAAGAGTATGAATATGTTGCTCTATCGGTCCTCCGTTTGGAAATCCTACATGCTATAAGCGTCGGTGAAGAACAGAACAACACCCGGTCCAGACAGGATCAAACCAGAACAGCAGAAGAACCTGCCAGTTCTCATCAACACCCTCTCTTGGCTCTTTACTCGCCACCTGTCAGAACGCAAAGTTCACATTCAATGGAAAAGCAGCAAGACCGTATTGTTGTCCAAAAAGAGAGATCTTCACGACTCAGGCACTTGTAGCCCATTCTAATTGCTGTCCTTTGTCTATAAACTCTTCACTGGAGTCATCCTAAACAGGATTCACAGAACACCGGACGAAGGACAGCCATGCCAACAAGCAGGGTTCCGAAAAGGATTTAGTACCATAGACCACATCCACATGAATACAAGACTCATTGAAGTTTCACGAGACTACAAACAACCATTCTGTCTCACTTTCATCGATCTGAGAATCTTTTTTTCAGTGAAAACAGAAGCGGTTCTAAAAGCTCTGGATAACCAAGGCTTCCCTATTCGGTATGTAATGATCCTTCGTGAGCTTTACAAAAATTTAAAGACCCAAATATGTCCATTCTACAACAATATCATCACTGACGTAAGAAGAAGGGTTCGACAGAGGCGATACCATTGTGCCAAAACTATTCACCGCCGTGCTACAAAATGTCATGCGAACATTGGAATGGGATGATGTGGGAATGAAAATCGACGGTCGACAATTAAACAAGCTTCGCTTTGCTGACAATATTGTCCTCATGACACCAAGCATCAGCCACGCGGAATGAACGTTGACCGATTTCGATAACGCCTGTGAAAAGAATGGCCTTTGACTAAATCTCACGAAAGCGATGTTTATGAGGAACGGATGGGCTTTGAATTACCATTCACGCTCAAGGGAACCAAAATTTCCGATCGCCTGCTACGTCTATCCAGGTCGTGGAATCAACATAATGAACGACCTAGCTCCAGAGTTGAGCGAGAGGAAGCGAGCGGCTTGGGGAACGCTTAAGAGCACCGAAGATGTAGTAAGGAGGATTAAGAACGTCCAACTCCATACCCACCTTTTCCACTCGACGATTATCTCTGCCCTAACGTATGCGGCAGAAACCTGGTCGCTACTTGAGCAGGATGAAAGATCACTTGACGTTATTGAAGGAGCAGTAGAAAGGTCAATGCTAAGAGTGTCCCGTATCTCGCAAATGAGATAAAGGATCCGAAGTCCCGACCTACGTCAACGATTGAAAATCAGAGACGCCGTTCTACACGCCAGGATATCGAAATAAGGTGAGCCGGACACGTGATGCTTCAACAACAACCGATGGACAAGAGCCGTTACCGACTGGATTCCTCGGGACATCAAGCGCTCTACAAGAAGATCACCGACCCGTTGGTCCGACTTCTTCACGAAATCTCTAGAAGAAAGATATGATGCTCAGTGAATTCCTAGAGCGAGGAGGACCCACTGGCCTACTGCACGCGAGAGGGAGAAATGGAAGTGTTGCTGGTGCCTGCTCGAATCACTCAACGATCAACGGGACGACAGGTGGTAGCAAAAATCGTACGCTGGAGACAATTTATGATCAAAAATAGCGCTATCTTACACAAGTCCTTCTATAAAAGTCTAAAGTTTTGTAGTAAACAAGCGATCACCCCTACTAAAAATTCTCACTTTACAATACTTTTCGAGGCCACATCAATAGGAAAAACGATGAATCTCCATTTCTTACTTCTTATTTTCTTATGATGTCTAAAACTGTAATAAAAAGCACACTCTCTCCAATGTATGACTTTTCAAGAAGCTTATGTAATGTGACTTTAGTACGCAGTACTATAAAGTACTGCTATTAGTCAGAAATGAATAAATTCCTAATGAAAAACTTGAAGCTTTCCCCTATTCCCACCCATATTTAGAAAAAAAGGACCTAATTCATTTCTTTTTGTCATTTTAGTTATCATCCAGTAATTTATATTCCACACTCGGGAAATGTCTTTTCTCAAATGGTTTTCGTATTATGCAGTGATAGTATGAATAAAATTTAATTTCACACTCAAAGAGCTTGCGCAAAACACAGCTTTTTACCCAAATTCTCAACAACGATTCCATAGCATATCTCAGCTATTTCAATTATGTGGCTGGTATTTGAAAAAACTTTTTATTACACTATTGCAGCCAAAAGAATATTGAGCTTTACGCTAGGTATTGTTTTCATCGCGTAGCGCAATTCACATATGGCGTGCATTGCGCGCCGAGCGCAAAACTCAATTTTTTCCGAAAACCCTACCGTTGATCAAGCGCAATTTTTATTCAATGACTTTAGCGATGGTATGATGTTATAGATATACTCAGTAATGCTGAATGATCTGCAAAACTTTTACAGTAGGGGGACCCAAATCCACACTTCACTTTATCTGGGTTCACATATTGAAAATCTCGAATCACAGGCTTTCTAATCGCATAAAGAATTATAAAGGGACCGAGGAAGAGTTTTATTGGATTAAGATTTAATTTTATTCTAAATAAACAGAAATAACGTAAGAAACGAGAGAACAGTTTCCATTCTGATAAAATGATCAATACCAACACCTTCTGAATTCCTGTAATTGTACGCATTATACAAATGCATCGAGGAATGATCAATATGAAAAAACCTCAATTCTTAGCTAAAACAGCAGCCAATCCAATAATTTCTTGAATTATCTGGAAATGCCCGGCTTCTCTTCGCACACAAAACTATAGACAATTCAAAATGAGCCATGCAGTGAACTAAACAACGCAGAAGAGACATCACTCATTTAGGAAGTAGAGAATGAATTCCAACGGAAATAGAGCTGGGATCAGGTCTCGTTAAACGATCAACCTCAAAAAACTTTTGTTCTTAGGGACACTGAAGTTGAATTGATCAAAGAGCCAGAAACTAAATAGAATGTAGAAAGTTTTTGTTCATTTCCATGGATAGCCCAACTCTTAAACTACATGAATAATCAAAAATCACCGAATTACCAATGTATTAGCATCTCACACATTGAGTTTCATCATTTATGACATCTGGTTCAACTCTCGGTAATTTGAAATTACAGTGATAATTTCCGACTACGTCATGGAAGGAGAGGATGTGGAAAGTATAAGATCTGCACCGTGATATTCAATTTCTCACTTACATGAATAGTTGAACATCCCGCCGTGCAAATTACAACATGGTTTCCATTCGCTTCTTTCTCACAGAATTTTCGTCCATGGTTGTGGCCTAATCGAGCATGGTGACGCATACAAGGCCCATTTCGTAATTTCAAACTCTTTGTCGTCTGCGGATGCAGATGACTGACGTTAGCCACGAAACACGTCCGTCCATCGTCTCGGTAATCTTCCACAGGACGCCTGCATTCCCTTAGAGATCACCCCAATGTTCTTTTCGCTCATCTGTCACCTGTTCTTCATTGAGTGGCCAATCTGTGTTTCGCTATCGATACATGTATATTGCTAAATCACAAAGATGGAATAGTTTTTAAAGATCAAACCTGCGCAAGTCACCTCGACGTCGTGAGTGCTCACAAAATTTGAGAAAGCATAAGTTTGATTTGTTCATCTTCGCATCATAGATTGCTTAAAAACTGGGCTTTCGCCTTGTTTATGCATAACCGAATCTTTTTCCGATTCGCTAAGTTCACTGAGCATAGTTTCTGCTCCACGAGTTATTTTCGAGAAATGACGTTGTTGTTCACAAGAGAAGTTTGAAGAGGATTTTTTATCATCATGTAAGCCGTCTCCTCTCAGTCGAGCAAAATCATTATTCATTGTAGTGGAGCTGTGATTACCTCTATTACCTCTGACAACACGATTTCGCCTTACAAGGCTCATTTCTCTTTCGGTACAGCGAGGTGTTGTTGGAGAAGCCGAATTTGGGGTCAATTTCGATAGAAGCCACTTGTTGTCTGTGCATAGGAGGAATGTGTAACTTGGTCAACGAAAACTAACGAGATTGCATTAGTTTCAACACTGTCAAACGCTTTCACGTAGTCAAAGAAGGTTCAGTTAAGGGGCATGCGTCATGCCGACAAACTTCAGTGATCGGTTCGACACGGTTCAGATATGATCCGCACAACAAAATTCTTTTTGAAGATCTGCTTTCATAATTGACTGAAACTCATCTGTGATAACGTTATGCACAGAAGGATGAGTATCGCGAAAGCTTGTAGAGTATGCTTAACAAACAAACTAGATACTATCTCAGGGTGCCCTTTTTCACACTTCTCGCGTAAGATGAGAGAGGCGCGAAGACCTTCACAAGCCTGAGATATTTCTCTGAAGGTGTGATGTCAATGTCTCGCAAGAAGTATCGTGGCCATCAGCTTAGAGAAGTAGTACCAGTGTTATGGCCTTAAGCTGTGCTTCTTTCCATGCTTTCAATCGTAAGTAAAACTTCAGAAACTGGAACCCCTATTTCGTGGTTCGCATAAGAACTGGGAATGCTATTTTTTGCCTTTGATGTAGCCTTTACATTTGAATGTAGGGAATCTTAAGATACGTGAGCGTTCCTCTGCGTGAAGAACTTTTGGTACATTCTTCCTTTAAATAATTTCTCCCTTACTCATGAATCGTACTATGGAATTCAAAAAGCTCGATGCTAAAGACAGGCTAATTGATTAGATAGTAAAGCATAATTTTTCTCGTCGTCATAATGCATCAAAATTGAGTTGTTTGTAATATTGCCACTTTTCCCACAGTCAAATGACCATTAGAGTTCTACTGAAAAGCAAAGCCTAAACTATAGCAGAGCACACATAGCACTCTAAAGGCGAAACGTAATCCTTCTTTGTGTAATTATGCACAATTAAGGTTTGTTTTCAAAATTAAGTTCATATTTAGATACGTCGTTCTTAGGCTATCAAACCACAGTGGATAAAAACTTTGTCCAGTGATAAAACCAAGCAATCAGGAGTGCGGATGCATTACAAACTCCAAAAAATTCTCTTCGTTGTTACAGCTCACAAGAAGAGCTTCTCTAAGGAAACATGCATAGAATTGACACCGAAATTTTTCAACAATCGAATACTGAATAATGTCTGGTTAAAAATCTGTGTTAAAAATCTGACCAGGTAATAAGTAAAAGGACCGTGTACCATTCTTGATCCACATGGTCCTGAAAGGGTGAATACTCTGGAGACCATATGCATGATATTTCACTGTCTAATGGCCACGCCGCGTGCCGATCAGTCACGCGTGGAAATAGTGAAGTTTGTTTAGTAAACTGAAGTTAATGGATTGTTGATATGAATAAGTGATGGACTATCACAAAAGAGACTTTGATTAAGGCATTTTGCAAAGAACACCCTTGGGTCTCAAAAAATCGTGATCCTTGAGAAGACGACTTTGCTAAATAAACTATATATCCAGCCGTTAACAAAGTTGCTTCTTTATTTTATATGATTTTTGGAATCATTTGACAGACCAGTGATAAAGGAAATCATGTATGCTTTTCGATAAATAATTGCGTTGCTCAACTTTATAACGGATTTATTGTACTTAAATGTTGAAAATGATTTTAAAGCATTTTATCGCCATGAAAAATCTAATGATAATGGAAAGATTACCATAAAGTTATATTAGTGGAAGAAACTTATAGCATTTTCAATAGTCCTTCTCAGTAAAAAAAAGCTGCATAGTTAGGAATGAACCACACTTCCGACTTTCTTCTTATATTTCTGTAATCATTTATTTTCGCAGAAAGTTTTTTGAAGTAGATTTGCTAGGTTGTTCATCATAATGCCGTTCTCAAGCTAGGTAGACATAAATTGAGCATACAGGCCTATTCAATCCGCTAGGCGCAATTTGAGCATCCGTGATTAACTCGGTCATCATAAAGACCGTTTCCGCGAAATTTTGTTGGAAATCAATCTTTTCGAATGCGCTTTGAAATCGGTCAACATCTTTTTTGTCTGGTTGATGCTTGATCATAAGTCATCGGCAAAGCGAGGATGTTTTTTCACCGTCAATTTCCCGTCGGTGTTGCTCTCTATTGTTTCCATGATGTTCAGGAGGCGTGCAGTAAATTTTAAACGAAATGTTCGCCCTGTCAAATCACTCTCTTCACATATGTACTTAGATCGTCACAGAATTGTGAAATTTCAGCTGTGAAATCACTATCTCTTACAAAGAACATTATGCATTCTTTATGAATGCCCTGATTGTTTAGATCACATGAATGCTTTTGCTTCGACTAAAAACCTATTTCTGTTGAATAAGACAAACGGTTACCTGTACTGTAGCGAAACTTTGGACATCCTTAAAACATTAAAATGTGGTTTATAGGGCTAAATTTTATTGAAACCGTGCTTGTTTGCTTCGCTAGCCATTGCCCAATGCTTTATCAATCCTGTCAACAATATCTCAAGTAAGGAGTTTACAGATGATGAATAGCACACATAATCGGTGATAGTTTCCAATGCCATGAAGGATTTTCGTGGTCGATAACACGATTTTCGTAATCATGAATTAACCATACACCAAAGCCCTATGAAACGCCACGCAAGGCTATCCTCGAGAATGCAAGGAGATTCGCTCGACCGGTATTCTACGACATTCCAGAAGAAGGCGGAAAGCGAATTCAATGGTAGAAAAACTGAGATCCACTCAGCAAATATAAAACACTATGATGCGGATCAAATAAAGTGCTAAAGCGTGAATTGACTATAAGCTTTGCATGCTGATTGGTACCGTGTAGAGAGCCGAACAAGAGTATTGGAATTGGTGGAATGTTTTCTCAAATGTTAAGGTCTCACCTTTTCTGTACCAGTTGCTGATCATAAATCAACTCACAAAATGGGCTGTGATTTTGGATCTGAGAACATGCGGAATGACTAATCCAGCCTCTTATATTTCATCTGACATTAGAAAGATGGAGCAAATGAAGTGGTTAGAGTACGGAGTCAGGATGAAAGTCCTGGGGCACTTTTTCAAGCATGAGATAATCCCATACGTGTCATGGGAAAACTTCAGAGCTGGTTTCGAGCGGCAAGTTCAGCCGAGCTCTGTTGTCAGCAGTCAAGCCAAATCGACGACAAACTCGAGGAGAAGAGTACTTGCCTTTGGTCAACCAGAAGCGTGTTTTGATCAGCAAGGCAATGTCAGACCGTAGACTGCGAAAAAGACCAAGTACAAGTTTGATGAATTGGAAGGAGTTAAGGTTTTGTTGCTTTCCGCCCACGGTCCAAGCTGCGCTCCATCGGCTTTGGCCTACTTCGATCAATGCAGCTCTTTCTCAAGTGTCTCCCATTCGAATCGTTCGATGAAGATAAAGTAGCTTGTCAGAGTTCTTTGAATTCGAAGTTAAAGATCTGAAATTTGTTACTGTTCCGTCAGAGTATCGAAATGAAATCATTCTGATTTTGAAATTGACCATGCTTTCGATGGAGTTCACGGATGGTTTTTCAGTGTTTGTAGCATCGGATAAAAGGGTGATTTTTTGTTTATATGTTCTTTCTTCTCTGCAGGAATCGTCAGCTCCCTGGAGCTCGTGTAATTTTACGCTCATGTATCTACTCGAGCTTTCGTGAAGACAAAATACTCCTGGCTGTTTCCGTACTCTGGACTTCTTGAGAACTGATACAAAGATGTTGAATAAAACGGTCACTTTGACGATACTGTTGAAGACGGAAACTTCCCAATAACAGCTAATGATTAAAATAAATCCCAGTTTTGTTGCTCATTCTCTCCGTTTGACAAAAAGTGGAAGTGTCGGTATGATGTATTGCAGAAAAAAGTGGTAGCTCAAGCAGCAGCTCCACTAATGCAGTAGTTAGCTTGCACTTTGGAAAAGTTTAGGTAGCAGGTTCAATACCTCACGAGATTCAACATTCAGTACATACTCAACATTACTGATAAAATAGTGATGAGGTCATGTCACTGCTAGAAGAGCGCTTGAACGAAAAATTTAGAGCAACAACAACAAAGCTTAGGACCGAATATTCGACTCATTAAAATATGGTCTATTTCGTTATGGTACTACCATTTGAAAAAAACCTATGTCCCATCGCTATGAAAGCGTGATTTCAGTTTCGCGAATTAGCTTAAATGGCCTTAAAGTTTGAAATTGGACGGCTTCTCACTCAATATGGTCAATTCTGATCCATCAAACAGTGTTGTTACGTTCTTCAAAGGTTTCTTTAAGTCTTATTTTCCCTTTTTAATTTATAACAATGACATTGAAGTCTAAGAATAGTAACTTTACGGTGTCATGGACGTCGTGAAATAGCTGGGGTCTTTCTTTCTCAGCTAGGCCATTGAGGTCGTGTGGTGTCTCTTTGACTGCATTATCAGGTCCTCTATGGACGGTTCTTATGCGGTTGCACGTGCGTTATAGATATAAGCCGTCACTTTAGTCCGTTGTGATTTTGGCAGCCTAGTCTAGAGTAGCATGGTATTGATGGTCCTACGCATGTGATGCATGGCTCCTCTACGACTTCCAAGACATAACTCGAGCAAATGGTGGAAAGTAGTGCCGTCTAGTACAGGGACGACTCATTTTTGATTGATGACCACATATATATACATATATATAAAGGATAGGATAAAGCTCTCGGCGTTGATCAATCCCTGAGGGATGCGCCATGCACTCGACTTCAATTTTTAACTTCGTTTGAGGTGATTGGGTGCACATCTGGCCTTTACAATGACTCGCGGTGGCCTCCCGCTGAACCGAGTCAGTGCTGCTTATCCTCCCAGACAAGTCTGAGACCTGTTTGGTACCAATTTACCGACCCCGGAGGAATGGATGGCTTGGTGGGCCATGAGCGCGAGATTGAACCAGTGACCTCGTGTGCGACGCAGGGCACCTCTAACCACAGCGCCACATGCGCTCTATATGTATGTATATACATATATATATATATATATATATAAGTATTATGTGTAAATAAAGATCATATGCATGAATGTATATGATGCACATATATGTGATATGTGCTTTCAGGACAGTTTTCATATTTTTATAATCTCACAACATATTTCAAAGGATGAGTCACAGCAACTGTGACTCGTCTAACTGATTATTTGGTTAATAAAGCAAACTATAATAGTAGTTTGTTCATTTCTCAGTAAATTGGATCCTATCTGTCTATTCATTTGCTCAAGAGAATTTGTGTTGCCATAGCTCATTTGCCCATTAAAGCTATTTCACTTTGGCTTCTACCTTCCAGCAAAAGTTTGTGCTTGTGAGGATGATACACTTTGATTGTCAGTCATTCATTGATTGGGAGGGTGATAAATTCAATTGCGGTGTTCAAGTTCTATTAGATAAGAATTTGGTCATCTTTTTGTATTGAAGAACGCAAATAACTTCTTCTTTTCGTCCACACAATCCATACAACCTTTATTGTGGTATATATCGGTTTCCTTATTTCTTGTGTTTACACTGTTATAATCTGAAGTCAAGAAATGAAGAGGCGCCAAAGCCAGTGAAGAAATTAATACTTTTCACTTATATTTTTTCGCAAGTTACATGAAATAACGCAAGTTTTAGGATAACACTAGCGCCAACTTTCCAGTAATTAAATCGCATAGATGTTTAAACATCCATGAACTAAATATTTTTTTTCTTGAGGCAGTGACGGCGTATAAATATACAAGGGGGAGGAAAGCGATTGTCGAGTGGTTCATGATACTCGTCATTATGATGCAACATAGTGGCTCGATCCTTTCCTCATGCGCTCTCTTGCAATCACCTAGAAACTTCCTAGACTGACCATCCTTGAGAATGCTAGAAGGTTCTACCTCACTGGTACTCACTCCATTACACTCAACAGAATATTAGTAACGGTTGGAACAAGACACAGAACTTTTGAAGATCTTCGGGACAATGATCGCGACTAAACAAATCAGATACTGAAACTACTAAGATCTTCACATCAGAATACGACCATGGGTTGATTCAAAAAATAGAACATTATATATATATATATATATATATATCTTTTATCGATCGCTTTCAATAAACCCGCTCAAAATGATATAATCTGAGAAGGATATAACATGTTTTGAGCTCTTAGGTATAGTGGTGTACAGGCACCTGCTTCGTCCTGTTGGGACTAATCAGTACCATACTTATTCATTATACGAGCTGAATGCCGCTCGCCACAATGTCTGATAGCTTCATTATCTGGCTTGGGGAAATTTAGTACTCGGCGTCGATTCCTTTACAGAGAATTATTTAACCTCAGGGGACCGGCTGAACAGAGGAAGGGTGGTAGTGATGGCCTTTGTATCACTAGACCTAACAGCTCAAAACGTGATATATATATATATATATATATATATATATTGAGATATAGATATAAATATAATTATAGATATAGATATGGATATATACACAGGTATACATAATTTTTGAAGATATTTTACGCCTTTCATGAGGTCATGGAGCGTACATAGTACTGTACGATTGTTTCGGCCTTTCGGCCTTGTCAGCATCACGGTGCTTTACAGTTCAGTTAGTTTCTTCTGAGGAAGGCAGCCTGTTTTGACCTCTTGGAAACGAGCATTTTTCGATTTTTCTCAAAGTTTTTATGTCTGTCATATAACCAAAATTTCGGCAATTTAGACGGTATACTTTATTACCAGGATCGTTTTGATGCGCTGTAACAGTCGCAATAAGATTCTGTTTCATATTCAAGAGTTCCTCGCCAGATAAAGTTTCTTTTATGAGTAGTCGGTAATCATTTGATAGAAGAAAAAAACGGGAATGGAAATCGTTTTGCTCGCTTCCTGTCTGAAGAGTTTCGGAAATTCACTTTTATAGATGAACGAACACTGCCGTTAGATACGGGAGTCACCTAATAGCACAACACATACGGACATCGACCATTCGCTCACAGTCAGAAGATGCTGGCTACTTGACGCATCCGTGGTCTCATCATTCTTTAAAGGGTTCGATCACCCCCTTCTTCGCGCGATGATTTTGTAGTTGGCTGGAAAAGAAGTCATTTCATCGATTGGGAAGGGCTAGTCAAGCCATTTTTTTACAAAGACATTCTTAGCAAAATCCTGTCCAAAGGTGATTGGCAGATAAAGAGGGATCCGACCAAAGATACGAGCTGCTTGTCGAAAGACATGAGAATTGTGCCAAGTTTGCTTCAATTACTCGAATAAGAGGTTCAGACCGCATCTCCACTATCAGTGAGGAGTTGCTTGAAAAGAAAACAATAGTGAGGTTTGATACTACTGCAACACATTGAGTTCGAGTGATAATAACCTCTAGCTGCAGAAAAACTTTGCAGGAGGACCTCCATTGATACAGACAGAAGAAACTGTTGGAGCAGCAGAAAAAAGATCTAGCTTACAGAAATGCCGTTGAAATTTATTCAAATATGGTATTCCTCTCTCATCCCTGATGAACGGCGATGGTAATGCTAGAACATCCTGTCATAAGAAGGACTTTATAGCGGAAAAATTTCACACCAACCTTCTCTGCTTCACTGTCCCCGTCTCGAAGCCGGAACCCCCATGGGAGAAGGCCAGCCAGGATTTTATTATTTAAAGCACGAGTCACGACAGAAAGCACGAAAAATCCAAGTCACAAGGCACAAGTCCAGGATTTGGTAACACCACAGCCGACTTTCTAAGAGTTGTACGCCATAATGTGCATGTACTACTCTGACATCCTATCTCCAGAACGAGAAATTTCAGACAGCTGGAGGACGTCGCGCGTAACGATCCTCCATAAAAAGGGTGACCGGAGGGATCTTTATGATTATCGTCCAGTTTGCTTGTTGAGTGGACTCTACAAGCTTTTTACGAAGATTATGCTTTTGCGCGTGCCAATAATGTTGGACGAGACTCAGCCAATTGATCAAGCAGGTTTCTATAAGGTTCCCCCTGTATGGACCATAGCCATGCCGTATCATAGATCTTCGAAGTCTGTCAGGAACATGAAAAGCCCTTAATTCCATTTGTCGGGTATGGAAAAGAGTTTGATGACGTCGAAACGAATGCAGTCTCATCAGCGCTCGTCGATCATGGAGTGAATCCGTTCTAAATAGGAAATTTGTCAGACTCTATCAAAACTGCACTACGAAAATACAGTTCTTTCATCAACCTTTTACCATACCTATTGGCAAGTGGTTCTACAAGGCGGTAGCTCAGCGACGTCGCACGTCGTGTGACAAAACCTTCTACATGATTTTTAAAGGGTTCATGGACACTGCACAGTAGAATAGTTAGGCTTTGATGACTCTTGTGATTAAGTGTGTGTTATGTGTCATATAGTCGATCGATTCTATTGATGAGTTCTGCCACGCGGATTTTAATGAGACGGAACGGGTCGCGTTAAATGATATTAAACCTGCACTACTAACCAACGACCTATATACAATGAGTAGAGCAGTACCACAATGATATAATCATGCAATTGCGATAAATAACGCAATGATAACGATAATTAATGCATGGAGCTGAAACAGGTGAAACTAGCGTCTGCGCTCCGTATGCCGTTGATGTCCAGCTGTTGACGAATAGCACTGCTGTGGGGTGATAATCTCATCATCAGTATTATCTGCAAGTGCTGGCCTGTGAATACTGTATAAACTCTGTACGAGCCATTTTTGATTCGGAAAAGCGAGCCAGTTGCTGCCACCCATCTGTGGCTTTGCTAAGGCTGCAACTAGATAATTCTATAGCGATATAAGAAAATAGCACTTATTCGGAAGATCAGCTGCTACAAGAAATGTCCCTTACCTTCGTAAGACATATCACCTTGCACATCTGAGCGAATAACTATAGGTGTTTGCTTAATGGCATCTAGCGATTAGTCAACGGTTCTAAACTTCAGAAATTGTGGTTACAGATACACTCAAGTGCTTTGCCATTTTCAAAGACTATCCATATTTTTAACTAGTACTGTCAAAACTCTGTGCAGTAAATCGTTTGACAACCAACATCGCCCGTTATTTCAATAAAGAGGCATGATAAAGGACAGCAATGAGAAAAAGAAGTATCATTAAAGTACTGTGAAGACTGTTTGAAGCAGCGTTTATAGTGAAAACCGAGCATATAAATAAAGAGGAACATGAAAAACATGGAATAAGAAAAAATATTATTAGAA
This sequence comes from Parelaphostrongylus tenuis, assembly GCA_019055375.1. Classification (NCBI taxonomy): domain Eukaryota; kingdom Metazoa; phylum Nematoda; class Chromadorea; order Rhabditida; family Metastrongylidae; genus Parelaphostrongylus; species Parelaphostrongylus tenuis. The sequence goes on from JAHQIW010006267.1 coordinate 29,121, forward strand.
CATTTGGCTAGGAGAGAGAGAGGAGAGAGAGAGAGATACGAAGTGTGAATCCAGGTGGATTGTTCTAATGTGTATTCAATCTCTTTGAGCTCAGTGGAAGGTTACTAATAACTTTCATTAGATGTTCGGTTGCTAGTTCATCACAAATTGGATCAAACCCTTCTCACTCTATGATCGACATATGATTTACTCCAAAGTTGTGTGAAATTATAGATAACATTCACTATGATTTATTGCTTTCATGTCGTTATATGAAAAAATATGCATCCAGGTAGTACCTCTAATAAAATCGAATGGATGGGATATACAAAAAAGAATGTTTTAAGTCTAAACGAGGTTGGTACGCCAGGGCCATGCACCGGTGTTTCGGAGGTTTCGGCCTCCTCGTCAGTGACGCCTGCCCTATTAAGCCCTGTATTGTGGCAAGGAGGAAGGCGTATGTGTAAGTGGTGATGGCATAGTGTACAATGACACTGGTCCATAACCTTCAGTCGATGGATTTGGCTGGTAGACCAAAATTAATCCATTAAATCGACTGTTTTTGAAACCTCGTGATAAACATTTCTGACTGACGGTCACTGACGAGGAGGCTGAAACCTCTGAAACACCGGTGTATGGCCCTGGCGTACCAACCTCGTTTAGGCTTAAAACATTCTTTTTTGAATTTATTTTAAATGTTTATCACGAGGTTTCAAAAACAGTCGATTTAATGGATGGGATATTACTGCGGAGTTAGACATAACCCTTCGATTTTATCGTGTTGCTCTTAAATGGTGCAGTGAATGAATTCCAGTTCAGTGTTTTACTCAATATTCTCAGTCGTTCTTTACTAATCAGAGTGCGTTTACATTCTCATGTATATACCTATTGAGCAAACCGTCAAAGGCTAGGCTAGAGAACAAAGCGCAAAAAATTGAGTTGTTTTACCGATGTTGCTCTTCAAAGTGATAAAGACATCTCCTCGATCTTTTCCATCAAAACGCTAAGAAATAATAAATTCTTCAAATTTATTGTACAGTAAACTTTTAGATGACGAAAAAATCAGCATGTTGGTATTTGTTCACCGGTATATTGGCCGTGGAATTTCTCGCAATAATTTTGTATCAAATGCAACCTCTAAGTGACAAAAAACTAAATATCGAGAAATATGTTGGACTTCATTTGAATCACGGTCGACTAGGAAATCAGGTGAGACTGTGGGCCTAGTGAGGCCGACAAGTAGTGCATAAATGTAATAATTTGGTATTGCACTGCCATGATAACGTAAAAGCCTTCATTAAAAAATGTGAGAATTTTCGTCAAAAAACCTAAATATCCTCTGTTTTGAAGATTTTTTGAAGATGCTGATATTTTGAAATTTTGCTCTGATCCATGTTGAATTATAGAATTTTTCAAATCCAAATATTAAGGGCTGGCTGACAAATGCAATAAAATCGTCCGAAAGCCCATCACCTGCCAAGTGATCTGCTTGCAGGAGTGGTTATTCCTAGTGCTTATTGATTTTCTGGTGCATTCAAAGTTTCCAAAAGTGCTTCCAAATGCAGATCATATCATATGCAACAATTAATGGTGAATCCTCAAAATCCACCTAAGGCCACCTATCATGTGTTATTAGTCAGAGTTCCTCTTGATCAACAAATTCCCAAGAATACATAATGAATTGCGTTCAGAAAAGGTTATGAACAATGACTCATATTTTTTTGCCGATGTAGACGAAAACTAGACACTGTTGCCATTATGACAATGAACATAGACCAATCTGTGGCATCGGCATTCAGCTGACCAAAAAAAGCTAATCTTTTTGTGTAATAAATGAGAAGTTCAATTCATTAAACCTTGGCACCATTGATCAAAGCAGTAATATCTTGTTTTAGAGACAGCAAAGTAGGTACATATCTTCTAAGGAGGTGACTGACGCCTAGGAAATATTGTCTACCTATCACTCTAGCCGCAAACAACATTTTCACATTCTCGAAAGCTAGCGAAAATCCACTAAAACACTTCAAATGGCTTCCCATTGAAGAAAGCCTACTATTTAACTACTGGTCTAGAAACCGTTCATTTTCTGTCACATAAATATATCTGAATTACGTGACCATTTCATCATTGAGACGCTCCCTACTACTATTTCTTGGATCTTTAAGCTACAATGCCTCGGTGCTTTTTGAGAGACTAGGTACTTGAGCACAGCTGATGCAGTCTCATCCCTATCGATATGATGGCACATATCACGCATTTCTTTATGCAGACGGTTTTATAGGCGATTCCGGTCCAAATTTCGGAGACTTATGTTCTGCGAAATTTTCATAATTCTTAAAGGGATAGATTAGCTTGACGGATTTCATTAGATATAAGAAATGTTAAATGAATAATCCTAGTATATGATACATCTTGACAGCATAATTTAGCCCTTTCATGGGGTCCGCTATGGCGCTTATAACGTGCAAGACACATGTTTTCGGCCTTTCAGCATCATGTGCAGCGCGATGCCATTCTTTTAAACTAATCTCTTGTACGGTGTCTTTACCCCCCACATATAAAAGTATCGAGGGCGAATTAATTACGCTCTACATGAAGGTGATTAATGTCGATTGCCGCTTACTTGGCTAACGGCTATTACGTCGGTATATATATATACCACTATACGACTGATTTACGTTGTATATGTACTAAACAGGGTGTCTTACCGGCGAAGAGCGGTAGTTTGATATCGATGTCGAGCTGCGGTGAACTCAACATTCATTTGGCTCAACGCGTAAGAAGTATTTTTCAATTCCCAAGCACATTATTCAAATCGACGAGGCTTGAACTAGCGAATTACTGCTAAACGATTAGAGAAAAAGTTTTGGCCAGCGAGAAAAATCTGATAGAGGAACATAATTTTGTTTTGCTTTTACAGCGCAACAAGAAAACCATATCGGAATTAAATTGCACGGTAAATCTTTGCGACTGAGATATTAAATATATACCGAAGCTTGAAAAATGCAAAAGGTGCGTTCTTTTTGAGTAATCAGAAAAGGTGCAGCTGGCAAAGTTGATTTGAATTTGCAAACCTAATTTTCTTCCCACGGATCTGACTCTTTGAGGGATCCCACCCGGTTAATCGCGAGGGCTCGCGGCGCGCCCTAGGCGGTGGATAGGGAAACTAATGCGAACCGAAAGCGGCCCGCGTGCTTCCCAGAGAGGGAGGTAGATTGAGGGCAGAAGCTCCTCGCTTCTGCAGCTTCGATTTAAAGAAACTCTATTTCCACTAGTCAAGTGTGCAAAAAGCCTGCAATCAAAGAGCTGGGAAGTACACGGAAAGCGGTTAGGAGCGCCTCCAACAAATTAGCTCCTACCGCTCTTCCGAAAGAGGCTGACAAGCTATTTTGAGTACCCAGCTCTAATGTTTAGAGCCTAGCAAGCTATGCGCTGGGTATCAAAATGCTAAGAATGGCAACAAATGTGGGCCTCATTCCCCTGACCTCGGAGGAGCTCCCGGTACCTGTTTATGGCACCGGCGGAGAAATGTTTCTTGGATCATGCGATCACAGATTCGTCGACGGCGTTGACGTCTTCGTCAAATCTTTGACCATGAACATCGAATCATTTGAACAACTAACAAGCCGTAGGATCAATGCCGGCTTTGACCATCTTCGTTGCCTGTCGTCAACATCGAGCTATGGTAAAGATAAAATCGAAGCGCTCTACATGGAGCTTGAAAATTTTTCAGAGAAGACCACATATTTTCTAAAGTCATTGTTGGAGGTTTTGAAGCGAAAACTGGACCACGAAGAACTCTTGAAGACGTCACTTTGGGACCCACGGACTTGAATGGATTGAACAGGGCGAGAGGCAACTGAGTTTATCATGACGACCCAAACCATCCGGTGAATCACAACTCTAAAAGCCTCACTCTCAACGATAGGAGTGGGAGTCTATCAATGGAGAGTACCATGATGAAATAAACGACATCGTAGTAAATCGAAGGATTTGTCTGTCTGATTTCTCTGTTGTCCCAAAGTTCTATACGGGATCAGCAACGTTTCGTTTTTTCGCGAAAAGGAGAGAAAGCCGCCAAATTTAAACAACGAAGTCACAGAACTACTATTAACTGGAATGTATTCATTCGTTAGTTCATTAGTCGGCTCTTGGGATGATATTGTTGTTGATAGTATCGACGGAATAACTTCATATTAGTGTTATGAAGGCCGAGAATCCTAAAGTCACGAAGAGTGGCTTGTCTCCACAGACACTTGAGCTGATGCGTCAACGTGGAATTGCGCGAGCCATAGGTAACTGAGAGCATAAATCCAAAGTTGATTAACGCTGCAGAATCATAAAAGAAGACCTCAAAGAAAAACGAGGAACACTTAGGAGCCGCAGAAGCTGGATCGAGTACCCGTAAAGCCTAGCGGAGCTTCGCCAACCATAGACCATTGTGATTGCCCTTCGATGCCTTTAGGGAGCACTTACAGCTTCCGGAAGGGCAATGGAAAATGAAATACACCACTACTACTTGAACCTCCTCGATAGCCACGTCTCATTTCCACCATACGAATTTAAAGTGGACAAGTCTGTCATTCCACCAGTTCTCCCTTCTAAAATCCGACGCGCTATATCGTCGGTGAAGAATAGAACAGCATCCAATCCATATAGAAATAAATCAAAAAACCCGGGAACCTTGCTTCAGTTCTCATGAACACTCTGAGTAGGCTCCTCACTTACTAACTGCAAAATGTAAGGTTCCCAATGGATGGGGAATATCAGCAATGTAATGTTGCTGTTCAAAAAGGGAGACCTTCAGGACATAGGCATTTATCGCCCAATCTGCTTGCTGTCCGTTGTCTATCAACTCTTCACCCGAGTTATCTCAAATAAGTTTGACAGAACAGTGGATGAAGGACAGTCATGAGAACAAGCAGGATTCCAAAGATGATCTAGTACCATAGACCACATCCTCACGATCACAATACTTATTGAATTTCCAAGAGAGTACAAGCAACCACTCTGTCTCACTTTCATCAATCTGAAGAAAGCCTTCGATTCAGTGGAAACAAAAGCGGTTATAGAGACTCTGGATGACCAGGGCGTCCCTACCCGGTACATAATGATCCTTCGTGAGCTATATGAAAATTCTGTAACCAAAATGGCACCATTCTCCAATAATATTGCCATCGTCATAGGAAGAAGGCTTCAACAAAGAGATACAATTTGGTCAAAATGACTCGCTACCGCCCTCTAACACGTCATGCAAGTAATAGAAAGGGACGATGTCGAAATGAAAATTGACTGCTGACAACCATCTGCGTTTGCTGACATATCGTCCTCATAACACTAAGAATCAACCAAGCAGAACAAATGCTGCTCGATCTTGACAACGCCTGTGGAAAGATCGGTCTTAAACTAAATTAAACGAAAACGATGTTCATGAGGAACGAATGGGTTTAGAATGCCCCATTCACGCTCAACGGATAGAAAATTTCCAGATGCTCCAGTTATGTCTATCTAGGTCATGAAATCAACACCAGGAGGAAACGAGCGACTTGGGGAACGTTTAGGAAAACTGAGCATGTAGTGAAGAGAAAAAAGAACATCCGACTTCGTGTCCAACTTTTCGACTCGACGAATATTCCTGCCCTAATATATGCAGCAGGAACTTGGTCGCTACGTAAGCGAGATGAGAAATCATTTGGCGTTATTGAATGCGCAGTCGACAGGTTGATGCAGGAGTATCCCGTATCTCGCAAATGAGAGAAAGGATTTGATGTTCCCCCCCACGTCAAAGATCGAACATCAGGGGCCACCACTCTGCACGCCAGGATAACGACATTAAGGTGGGCCAGCTACGTGATACGCTTCAACGACAACCGATGGACAAGAGACGTTACCGGCTGGATTCCACGGGATATCAAGCTCTCTACAGGAAGACCACAGACGCGATGGTCCGTTTATTTCACGAAAGAACTAGAAGAAAAATATGATGCCTGACGAATCCTTAGGGCGAAAAAGACCCACTTGGATATTATTTCACTTGGTAGAGAAAAATGGAAGCGTTGCTGGTGTCCACCTCGAGTCACTCGACGATCAACGGGACGACATGTGATACAAAAGAATCTTCTTTCGGCTGTTGCAGCGCAGTGAAATTTTTTTTCATAAACCATTTACAGAGGATGTAACGTTCTGAGCTGCTACGTATAGTGGTATACAGGGGCCCGCTCCGTTTTATTGCGACTCACCAGTACACCTTCCCTCTGCCCACTCCGATCACCTGCGGTTTTGATAATCCTTTATAAAGCAATCGACGCCGAGTAATTTTCATAACTTATAGAGAGATTTGTAATAGTATTATTTATATAGTAGTAAATTTATAGAAAATTATCTATCCTCAGGGGAACGACTGGACCGAGGAAGGGTGGTTCTGATGAGTCCCAATAGGACGAAACAGGCGCCTGTATACCACTAGACCTAACAGTTGAAAACATGCTGCATCCTTATTAGATTATATCATTTGAAACAAGTCTAGGTGTGACCAATAACGTAGCTGGAATCCTCAAAACTTTTTGAAAGAAATGCCTTTTTCTAATAAAGCACTTGAAATAGCCGTATCACCTGTGTCACCTGTCGTCCCGTTGATCGTCAAGTGACTCAAGCGGGTACCTGCAACACATCCATTTTTCCCTATCGCGTGCAAGAGTAGCCCCATGGGTACTCCTCGCTCCAGGTATCCGCTGAGCATCATATCTTTCTTCTATCGCTTTCGTGAAGAAATCGGACCAACGGGTAGGTGGTCTTCTTGTAGAGCGCTTAATGCCACGAGGAATCAGTCGGTTAACGGTCTTTGCCCATTGGTTCTCGTTGAAGCTCAACTACGTGTCCGGCTCACCATTCTTTGATATTCTGGCGTGTAAAACGATGTCTCTGATAATCGACCGTTGACGTAGGTCGGAACTTAGAAGGAATCCTTTCCCCTGTCATTTGAGATGAACGGAATACTCCTAGCATAGGTACTTTTCGACTGCGCGATCAATAACGCAAGTAATCTTACATACCGTTTGCGTAGCGAACAGTTTCCTGCATGCGTTAGGGCAGGGAAAATTGTCGAGTCGAAAAAGTCGGGCAAGGATCTCGGATGTTCTTTGTCTTCTTCACTATATGTTCGATGCTCTTAAACGTTCCCCAAGTCGCCCGTTTCCTCCTACTCAACTCTGGAGCTAGGTCGTTCATCATGTTGATTCCACGACCTAGATAGACGTAACTGAAGCAATCGGAGATGTACGTTCCGTTGTGCGTGAACGTGACATTTGAAGCCATCCGTTTCTCATAAATATCGTTTACGTTAGATTCAGTTGAAGACCAAAAGATCAATCTTTCCACAGGCATTGTCGAAATAGGTTAACACCGTTTTGCTTCGTTGAGGTTTGGTGTTATGAGGATGATATCATCAGCAAAGCGAGCATGGTTTGATTGTCGACCGTTGATTTTTCACTCTCATATCCATTCTAATGTTTGCACGACGTTTTTCTAGGGTGACAGAGAATAATTTTAGGCGAAATTGTATGGCCTTGTCGTACCCCTCATTCTCACGTCAATGGTGATATTGTTGTTGAAATGAAGAAATTTTAGGTCGTTAAATCTTTAAAAGCTCACGAAGAATTATTATGTGCCGAATAGGGACCCCTGGTTATCCAGAAGCCTCTATAACCGCTTCTGTTTCCCACTGAATCAAACTATTTCCCCAGACGGTGAAAGTGAGACAGAGCGGCTGTTTGTATTCTCTGTCTGAACTTCAGTCAGTCTTGTAGTCGTGTGGATGGTACTAAATTTTTCCCGAAACCCTGCTTGTTGCGCATGACTGTCCTGGGTCCAGTGTTCTGTCACAGGATGATTCGAGTAAACAGTTTATGGACAACGAACAGCAAGCAGATTGTGAGCAATAAATGCCTATGTCGTGAAGATCTCCCTTATTGAACAACAATCGTTGGTCTTGTTTGGTTTTCCATTATGGGACTTTGCATTCTGACAGGTTGACCGATTGATGAGAAGCAGGGCCAGGGTGCGATGAGAAGTGGTGGCAGGATCTTCAGGTGTTTGGTTCAATTCCGTCTGGAGAGGGTGTTCTTCTGCTCATTCGCCGACGATACAGCATGTCGATTTCGGAAAAGGAGACCGGTTGAACAACATATCCTCCTCTTTGCAATTTATAGGACGGTAAGACAACATTCTAGCGAAGAGATCCAGTAGTGTTGATGAATGGTGCGACGACACCTCCGCCTTCGCATGTTCCAAGATACAGTTCTCCTCCGCCGGTGTCATAAACAGCGTGAAAGGGATGGCGTCTTCTCGTCCTCCAGGTCAGGCCAATGCCGTCGTTACCTTATCCTTCTTCCCTTGAATCAAAGAATCTTACTACAAACGGGATTCGTGAGCAGAATTCTTGCATTGTAGGCACAGATCATCATTTAGTCCGTTTCGATCTTGGCAGCATAGTTTGACTTTGAAGTTTTAGCAGCCTCTCCGTACTCGTCCTACATGGTGGCTACCGTAACCAGGGAGCTTTTTCGAGGTCAGGGAATGAGGCCCCATATTTCTCTTACTATTTTTTTGGCATTTTGATACCATTGCATAGTTTGCCAGGCTCAAAACGTGGGCTTTGTACTCACGAGTAGCTGTGCCAGTCTCTCTTGGAGTAGCAGGAAGAGCTTACTTGTTACTCCTAAACCCCGCCCTTGTACTTCCCATTTGCTGTGATTGCAGGGCTTTGGCCGACTTGACCTCGCAGAAATAGAGTTTTCTCAAGTTAAGCGCTACAGAAGCAGGAATCCATCGCCTGAATCCACCTGCGTCACAGGAAAGGTGGAACTCGCCGCTAGGAAAATTCAAAAAATCATGAAGGGGAGCCGTATGAAGCTTTGCAAGATCCAAGAGTCAAGCGACGGAGATATACTTTCAACGCTGGAGATGGCCACAGGCAAACCCTCAGAGTGTTGCGTCGGTAAATCACCTTGGGCACCCAACGACGTGGGATTTCTTCCCTGAACGCAACATTAATGGTTATATACGAACAGGTTCATCCAAATAAAGGTATAATATCAGAAAAATACCAATAAAGGGCAAACTAGTGCACAACACTGTATGTTGGGCGATAATTTCACCTGACCTTACAGTGTAAATCGTTCGTCGTCGCCTCTTTCTGGGGACAGCAGGGCTCCCGAGAGGACCGGTCAAAAGACTAGAAGACGACGAACGGGTCTTGTCTGACTGACGAGACTGTAAGGTTGAGACACGTGTATCAAGCTGTACAGGAGCCCTTTACCAGACCACCTGACATGTTGACGAGCATGCTCTTAATTGAACATTATAATAAAGAAATAACTTTGCTTAGCAGGAAATATTTGGATGAGAAACAAAGTTATATTATCGCTTTTTTGCACTAATAATGGAGTCATTTTAAAATTAAGTACCCATACGAATCCTCTTAAACTAAGGATATTTAACTTCTTCAAAAGCCCAGAAATAGAGTTTTTCTTGAGGGATTTAAGCAGGGTAGGAAATAGCGAATAAACACCAAAAAGAAAGTTTATAACAGGCGCTCAAATTACCTCTTTCAATCTCTATGAATTAGATAGTCGCTTTCGAAGGATTACAACGATGCTCGTACACACACAGTATCTACCGGATAGAAGATATCTAATTCAGTTCATTTGGTAAGTTTGTAGCTGATTAAATGCTGCATTTACCGGTTCAGCAGATTTCAAGTGCTTCATATTAAAGGACGCCTCGCTATTCCACTAAATGCACAACAAATCTCATTATATGAGTAATACGTTTTGCAATCATTTTGCCTCGTTGTTTGGATTCTTTCCATGATCGTTTGCGTTTTGGATTGTCGAAGTGATTCCACTTTTCGTCCTTGATGCTATGCGATGAATAGAACAATCTTCCTTTGTTGCTCGTTCCAAAGAAGTTTGTCTGCTGTTTTGTTCGTTTTCTCATGTGCCGGTCCATCAGCTGATAAATCCCATATTCCTTCTTCTTAAAATTTCCCATTTGATGTAAACAAGCGAAAATGTTTGTTCAGCCTTTTTGCTAGTTGCTCCTGTGTTTGGGGGATCATCACCGTCCACTAATTCTTGCAATTCTTCTATTCCGAATTTTTCTGGGTGGTTCTTAGGTGCTCTGTCTTCTGCCAAAATCTTTCGACTTATTCATGGCAAGTTTTCTCAAAAGAAAAAAATGATTACCAATGAAACCTTTAAGCGTTTTGTTATCATTGGCTGCGGCTTTCCTCAAAGTAAACCTGAAAATAAAGCTTTCCGCAGTAGGCATTTTTTTGGTGTAAAAGTTGTTAGCTTCAAATCCCATGAAAACCCATGATCTAAAATATTTTACACAAAAAACATATAAATAGAGCTTCTAACGTAGACATCGCTCCCGAATTATGTAAGCCATTTCATGCGCTTACCTCAAACAGCATCTGAAGGTTGTCTTGTAAAGTTCAGTAGGCATTCACAATGTCTAGCCGGTTTGTGCACAAATCTCTGAAGCCTAATCCATCTTGCGATTCAGAAGATAATACATCGATACCGAACACATATAGGTATTTATAGAGTAAGAAAGACAGGCTTCAGATGAATGAAAAATCTGTAGAGTTTACATCAAACGAATACGCCTGTATCTGTGCACGACCACCTATACGTTGAGCGAGCGTGATCTTGAGCATAGCTAATCAGCTGTGCTCGTAACTGACTTTGCGTTGCAATTAACAGTAGGATAATTGCGCCAGCTTCTATGCTTCAACCTAGCCACCACTATGGAGAGGGATTGCAAGAGTGAGGGACAGCTAAAGAATATTCTGGGATCCGCACAACTAGTGAAAGCAGGCTGTAAAGGTACAAGGAAAGCTACTAATAACAGGATGGGCTCTATATGAGGAGAACGTTCTGCCATTCGACAATCGCCAGCAAACAACGAGAGCAATGTACGAAAAGGACACACTCAAATAAGGTTCTTCATTTGTGCGGTATGCCCACACGGTCGTTCATACCTCAAACTTGGGTAATCAAACCTTTACCCACATAGTAACACTACTAGTACGACGAATAACAATAAAGATATCGACATGATGGCAACACGCGATGTAAATAAGCACTAGTGACAAGAAACTGTGATAAGCAGTGTATTCTGACGTCCAACCAGAGTCGTAGAGAACATTGATGTAACAGAGACAGTCGCTTACTCAGAAGAGAGTCGTGTAAAACGATGTTGGCAAGAAAGTATTTTATGAGAACTCGCCTACAGTTTGCTTGTAGACAAACGTGCTCCCATGTTCCTCAGCAAGTAACTCAGAGAAACTAATTACAACGAACGTTCTGCTCCTTAATAAGGACTTTTAATCAACGAAGAATGTGGCAAAGAGAAGCATTTTTTATAAGGAAATATTGTGAAATGGTCGAACTTTTCAACAGTTCCACCAAAGAATATTGGACCTTCGATCGACAACGGTAGCTGCAATCTACAGCAAGGACAAAACTAAGGATTATCATCTCAAATCATCGACTTCGAAAAGGATGGAGACATTGCAATATCAGTCGATAGAAGGTTTTGGCATTAATCTCGCATGAGTGGGATAATGAAAAAAATCTATTGAATATTATTTTTGATGTTCAGTATCAAGCAACGCCGGCTTTGAAACATTATCACAAGCATCATGTATATAACTATGACTCTTCTTCCTTGTGATAACATGGCATCTCACCTGGTCATGTTTACTCACCCTAAATAAGAATCGTTAATTTACGCATATGTGAGATCTAAATGTAAATTGAGTCATAATTAATCTAGTCTGAAGCTCCTCAAATTAAAGTAGAAATTTAGTCAGAAGCTCTTCAAAAGCAACAAATGCTTATCTCTTTGACACGTGCTTCCGCACAGTGGATAAAAGTTTTAGTTATGCTCCGTTATGAAAGGAAGAATGCGTTGAAACACTGGCTTAATTGAATTTGCATAGCATGCCCTTGTGTGCTGGAAATTTACACAAACATATAATGAAAGTTTCCCTTAACCTATGGTTGATCATTTATACCTTGCTTGGTGTCTTGCTCTCTTATAATCAATGAGCATAGAAAGAAAGGCTGCGCTACTCTTCCAATTTTGGCAGGAAAAGAATAAGGATGATTATATGTAGTAATTATTTGCAGAAGAAATGAGTAGGATCCATGAGACTCATCATTTACGATCAAATGCATTGGGATCAATTATCTACATTTGAGAATTTAGATTCGATTTCTCCGCCACCGCATCGTCATTATGCCTCAGATACTACTTCAAAAGATGCATGAAGTGCTCATTTCACCCATTATTTAGATATTTCTTCGAAACATTGAAAATTGCCATTTATCAAGTGATAACCAAGTTTAGTCATTCACATGAGTGTTGCAATGGTTTTAGTTTGTTATGGCAATTACAACAACTCAAAATAATGCTGATGGTAGTGATAGTAGCATGATTATTTGAAGTTCTGTCCTTAAAGCATTGTGGAGCACATGTGTTAGGTTGAATGCTTTTATCATGAGCAATAACACTGCTTATAGTACTTTCTTGTTTAATGATACATGCCATGAGATTGACTCAAATCTGTTGGCTAAAGTTTCAACGTGTTCCATCTTCTTTAGAGGCTATTAATTTGAGAAGATGCTCACAGTCGTTCGTCTTGGTTCTAATCTTTCTGTTCGTTCTTGTTTGAGTCGGATCTTCCTCCAACTGGAACGTTGCTCGAATATGGTTACACGGTAGTGACCTCTATACATGGGATTATAGGTTGCTGATGATACTGATTGCCTATTGATAGAATCTTGTTTATTTCTAGCCAATCTGTTTTGCAATAATGGTAATGGCGTCGATTGTTATAGGTTGGTTGTCTGGCGGAGAGAATAAAACAGATGTAATCAAGGCGCAATCAGTATCATTGGCAACAGTCCTGTATAATAGAAGCTTGCCGATTGCTGTTCTGATTCGGCAGTGTGCTTTCCCGTTTAAGATGCGACTTGAACGAAAACATACGTGAAAACAACGAATTTGGAGGATTGTCTCAATTTGATTGCCTCCGAAAAAGTCGAAACACGTCGAAGCGTCGACCAAATAAACTTTATACATCAAACTTGCGTTATGTATTGTTTAACATGATAAATTACTTCTGATTATCCAAGCCGAGGCACAGATGACAGGGACCGGAAATATCCGACATTTTAACAGCTTTTTAAAATTTTTTATGTAAGTTGTAAGGCTAGTAAATTTTTTCAATAATTATGAATTTCTTCAAAATTGTATGAATTTACAGCTGTTTCATCTAATTACTGGTTATGGGATTGCCAGAACTCTTGGCAGAATTCATTATTTGCCTTTCGAGGAAGATCGATTGCATGTCTCGAAGTATTTGAAAGTACTTGAAGAAGCTTTCCCAGAACTACGTCACACTTATGTGCTTTCACGGTGAGAAGTTTTCCGATTATCAAGGAATGACTGAAAAGCGTTTGGTGTTGATTAATCGCTTGCTGATATCATGCATTCATACGCGTTACCAACATCTTAAAAATGACTGGATAGAGATGCGGCCGAAACAATCGTTTGCGTTAAGCGACCAGTGTTCAAGTCATCGCTTTTATCTTCTAGGAATTGTCGGTGCTAGCTTTCAGATCCTGGAGGTATGATGTGCTTGGTAGAGAGAAAGCATGATATTGAACTAATGTCACGTGCGCTTTTAATAGATAAGAGTGGTTGAAGTAACTATAATGAGTTGATATTCAATACTTATTTTGGTACTGATACCAGGACACAACATGAAATATGATTACAATAATTCTGAAGTGCGAGCAAAACTTGAAACATGACGTTTATTGTATAATGGACTCTAACCGGCACTCTGCCTTTTTCGGGCACCGTTTGCTCGCATGACACTAGGTCTCCACCTTGACTAGAAGGACAAGATGGCGATTTTAGTCCAAAACACAAAAAAACACCACGTTCCAAGTTCTAATTTCTCACTAATCTTATCTTTTAACTTTACACCTTATTTGCTCGCGAAATAGAGTTAGCTAATGAATAGAAGTTGAATTTGTGTTCAAAGCATTTGATTTCAGAATAATCTTGTCCTCTAAACAATATTACGAGGTTCGTCCTCCTCATCAGTGACCCCCGCCCCACATTCAGCCCTGCATTGAAGCAAGGAGGGAGGCGTATGTGGTGATGGCATAGTGTACAATGACACTGGTCCATCACCACTTTCAGTCGATGGAGTTCGGCTTGTGGACCACAAGCCGTGGCCCTGGCGTACCAACCTCGTTTAGGCTAAAAATATTCTTTTTTTTGGATTATTTTGAATGTTCATTACGAGGTTCTAAAAACAGTCGATTTTTTGGATTGTTTTGGTCTACCAGCCGAACTCCATCGACTGAAAGTGGTGATGGATCAGTGCCATTGTACACTATGCCATCACCACATACCACATACGCCTCCTTCCTTGCTTTCTTGCTACAATGCAGGGCTTAATATGGGACGGGGGTCACTGACGAGGAGGCCGAAACCTCCGAAACACCGGTGTATGGCCCTGGCGTATCAACCTCGTTTAGGCTAAAACATTCTTTTTTTTGGAATTGTTTTTGTAGTCGATAAAAGTCAGGAGTGAGAGCATATGGTTATCCTGCCAGAAATCTATGAACATGGATGAAATAAAGCAGCTCAGTCTTGTTTCCATAACAACAAGGATACGCCGAACAAATGCGTACATGTTGGTTACTCCTTAGCCTGTATGAGGAACCTGTGAATGATTGCAAAACAGAATTATTTGACACGTTAATATAGAGAGTGGCAACGTCAAAGGACTCTATATGCGCGCAGTTAGGAGAGGCGTTATGTAGGTTATCGGAGCTACTAATGTAGGAGCTGAGCAAACATCATTTTCCGCGGTTATCGGCGTCTTTTTTGATACAATTTTAGCAAAGACCTGTGCAAGCAAACCCATAGGTGTTGTAGCTACTTCACTGCTAATTGGGTAGTTTATCTTTCCATATGCCTTGAACTGGAGTCGATAAATTAACACAAAAATTTTCGCAGTGATACAGCTCTATACTTTACACATCGATGAAACTCTGGAAGTGATTTTAAAATTCAAATATGTTATCTAAACTTACCTCCTTATGCTACGATAGAATGAAATGTATGAGCATACTGAGGGATTTGATCAATGCCAAACGCTTTGCAATTTTCCTTTTCTCTATATATGCACTTGAAAATAGGCTGAAATATTACACAAGATAAAGAGTCAAAATTAGGATCTTTTTTACAGAATGACACCAGTCAAACAGCGATCGCTTTTGCTGGATCGTGCTGCGCATACGATAACCCGAGAGGTAATGGCCTTATATTACTTATTAATTCATATTCATAAATTCATTCGGCTCAATCTGTGGTCGAACCTGTATTGTGCTAGGTCCCCAAGAATAACCCTCGTGAGCTCCCCTATTTATCGGTCAGCTGAAAATATTCACTTTTGTCCCTAGAAAACAGCGAAAGAAGCTTAGAATCGTGCTCGTGATCGTACTGTCTAAATGCCTGTCAGTTCGTGCTCTCCCCTGCTACGCGGCATTTGCATCCTCGTTGCTAGTGCGAATAATGTATAATTTTCCCACTCTCCATAAATAATCTAAGTGTTCATTCCATTAATTTGGACTTTCCTCAGCTTTTTCTTTTGATATCCAATAAAGTGTATGTAATTTCTCTACAGTATTCCACAGTCTGTAGGTGTTTTTCTTCTGTTGAACAGGGACAAACAAAAAGCAGGCCCTTTTGCTGGACGAGAACTTCTCATGAGAGTATCAAAAACACTTCGAAAGCTTAAATCTCTCGCTACTGCACTAAGTGATCACTTTGAAAAGACTCTATGTAACGCTGTGCATTTGAAATAAAATCATGTTTTACAACGGTTCAGTGCTTTAATTACTACTTTTCTGGAAGCACGAGATGCAGATGAGCGTGTAGAAGATATCTTGTAGAATCAACGTCATTCGTTCTACATGAAGTTTTTTCACAACGGACAAAAGTCTCCATGTGAGATAACAAAAATAGACTTCGCACGAGAGTCACCTTAGCGCAATCGATCGAACGATTGTGGAACGCCATATCGATTCAAAGCTCACAGATACCAGCCACCCCCTAGCCGAAAAAAATTCCCGCGTATGTAGAACTCGGTCTTACCTTCTGGGTAACTGCAGTGATTACGGTCTTTCTGAAAAATACGCGTAGCGTTGAAATTGGGAAAGTTGCTCTACTGAATGACTACTTATAGTTTGAGGAAAGAGTTCTGTCTGCAAGATAAATGAGTGCGTGAAGCACAACAGTTTTTTTAATAGCTTTATTGGGATGTTTTTTTCCAGAAAACACTAACACGGTGCAGTAATCGGAGATTTGACCTTTGAAGGATTATTAAAACCATCATGAAAATGTTCTTGTCCAACGCAGGAAGCCGTTCTCAATTTCCCCCGTCTACCAAAGAAGAATCTCGCAACCTTACGATGTTATCAAGTTTTAGGCTGCTAAATGAGTCGCCAAGTTTTCTGCTGCTGGATTTTGCATATGGACAGAATCCACGCTATTTCAATGATTTTTTGAGTGATATCTCGAAAGCTTTTACGGTTTTTCGGCCAAAATCCGCAGTGAAGGAAAACAAGTTAAGGACTTATTACAATGTACGTTTATAATGAATTGACAACCAACTTTCCTTGTACTTCGGGTTGCTTACCAATCATATATATTGTTGATCCAACCAATTTTTATGAAGTATTCAAAAAAAAAGAGAATTACCTACAAAGGGACAACGTAAATCAAATATGGTACACGACCGTTCAAAGGACT
>JAHQIW010006268.1:0-77446 GCA_019055375.1 Parelaphostrongylus tenuis
ACTTCGCCTTCCTCAGAATCGTTTTGTCAGGCTTTAAACTCTACAGTGTAAGAGACAGTTTTCAAACCTAACAGAACGGCTCCGCAGAAGCGAAGGCACCTAAATGTCAGGCACTGACCGTGAAAGAGATCACCAACTTCACAAAGCTATGAACAAACCAGTCTGTGAGTTCGGAATCCACACCTGTATCATGGTATGAACATCAGATAAAAGCTCCGAAGCACAATACTCATTCCAAAAAAATGTGCAAAACCTACAGATTTTTGAAGTCAACCTAAGACAGCAGCATTGAAGAAAACCAAAAAAAGATCAATACGTTTTACTATCAACAAAGTTTACTGAAAAGTAATCCATAAATCGACTGTTTCTAAAACCTCGTAATAAACATTCAAAATCAAATCCAAAAAAAAAGAATGTTTTAGCCTTAAAACGAGGTTGTTACGCCAGGGCCATACACCGATGTTTCGGAGGTTTCGTCCTCCTCGTCAGTGACCCCGCCCCACATTAACCCTGCATTGTAGCAAGGAGGGAGGCGTATGTGGTATGTGGTGATGGCATAGTGATACAATACACTGGTCCATCACCATCAGTCGATGGTTTCGGCTGGTAGACCAAAACTAATCCATTAAATCGACTGTTTCTAAAACCTCGTAATAAACATTCAAAATCAAATGGGGGGCGGGGGTCACTGACGAGGGAGGACGAGCCTCCAAAACACCGGTGTAGTGGCCCTGGCGTACCAACCTCGTTTTAGGCTAAAAACATTCTTTTTTTTGGATTTACTGAAAAGGTCAAAAAGTTTGATTAGTGCGAGCCAAATTTTTACAATGCATTGAACCAAGCGTAACGGATATGTTCACGGACCGACCTTAAGAGTCGAGCAAGACTCGAAATAACTCTGATTAGTTGTCAGATCCGGTGGTATTCTCAGGAAATCCAAGATCCGAACGTTGATATCACTATGCAAGGCCATTGCTTTGAACCGACTAGCCTCACGTGAGTTGGAAATGATAGTCACTGCCGCTCCATATCCACCTGAAGTCATGTAAGCCGATACAGATATAATAGAAAAAAAAGGGCATTGAAACCCACCGAACGGGCAGCTCGTCCAATTCGGTGAAGATATGACTCGACATTGACAGGGACAACCGAGGTTAACAACTAAGTCAACGTTCACAGCGTCAATACCACGAGCCGTCTGTAAAAAATAAAAAATAAGAGAAAAGCTTTAATTCAGCCGACACTTAGAACAATGACGGACACCGTGGAACTTACCAGATCAGTCGAAACAAGCACCTTCAGCTTATTGTGTTTCAACTGTTCAATAACACTATCGCGTTGTGTCTGACTCAACTGAGCAGAGATGCAGGCCGAGAGAAACCCCGCGTTCACGAGGCATTCAGTTGTGGGTTCACATCTGAAATGGGAAGAAAACTCGACGATGCTACTCGTCGATTCTTAGCCAAAACAACTCACTGTTGGTGACTACTGCAGAAGACGAGGACTTGGTTGAACTGAACCGCTTTCAGTAGGCCCACGAGAAAATCGAGCACAGGCTCTCTGTTGCACACACACAACATACTGCTTTATCCCGATAAGCTGCACATCACCTGCACACAAAACGAATTGAGTTCCAGCGAAAATCCCCCATACGTTGCCACAACGAGTTCTTCAACAGATCAAATGATAAGAGTGGCTTCCACCAACCAGAATTGAGACGCACCAATGATGGTTCACGCATGTATTTTGCCAGAAGTCTGTCCAGATTCCGAGGATATGTTGCCGAAAATACTGCCACTTGACGGGAGGGTGGAAGGGCAGAAAATAAGTAACTGAAAGGAAACGAATCATGTTAAGAGAACCGATAAGCCCTCAGAGACGGCGTGGCATCTTTCCGGATGCACAATTATTTGGAGGCTTTTTCCTGCTGAAAGGAGCTTCTTCTCTGAACTTTCAGTAATCATTCGATAACCTGAGAAACGACAAACTCATACCGCACTTCCTTATAAAAAAGAACCTTATCTAGGAGAGAATTTCCTTACACCTTCGGGAGAGCATTGCTTGCACGGTTGGTGCGTGTTTTTGCTTTTCACTAAACTTTTGATGCACATTTAACCTTTCGGGAAACATGTGCTACAAACCTAGCATGCCACGTGACGCCGTATCTCACTCAGCTAATGTAACGGTGACGGCCTCTAGGGGGCTAAAAGCTTTAAAGACGATCTGATTCCGATATTCTGTAAAAGAGGGTTACGCTTCACCTCGAAGTTCCCTTCATACATAAGAGCTATGCATGCACTCTAAACACAATGAGCGCGCAGAGTAAATCGCAGGACATCACTATAACAAAGGAAATCTCAGATTTTATTCTCTAAACGGATGAAAAATCCCTAAGTAGATAATGTAATTGTCTCTCATGAATCGCGCTGCGCGCATCGATCAACTGCCATCCCAAAAAGGCAAAAGGCGGACGGTAGTTCGACTCTATCTCTTCTGCCCCGATTAGTCGCCGACTACCTACCGCTTTCCGTTCCAAGACCGCACGCGAATTAATCCAAAACTTACCTGCGGAGCTTGCGACAAAAAGTAGTCCTGTAGTCGGCGACTAGTCGAGCAAGAGGACGGTGGAATCGTTCCCAAGCTGACGGGCAGGCTCAACTTCGGCCCGCAAAAGTCATCCGTTAGTCGATTTTTAGCAAATGGTGCATGATTTTCGCTATTTAATGAAGATTTTCTCCATCGTATCAATGAAAAACTAGAGGTTTTTGTATCATCCTCATGCTCCATAATTTGTTCTACATCTCATATACTTTATGTGCACATATACCTCCTATGTGCGAGGAAAACTCCGAGGGTAAAGACGCAATGTTTCTTTCAGCTCTTACAAAGTTATTTGCAAACCTTTACAAAAACCAAACCTAGTTCCAGAGTCGTCGAGATTTGAGCTAACGAATGAGCACTAGAAATCTAATGAAAAGCCGGGGAAACACGCCAAGCAAGCAATCAAGGTACTCCGACTGTCAATCGTGATCTTCTCTTGGCTACTGCGTGGCAATAAAATTACTTTCGAAAAAGCCAAACACGGCATCAAAATCTTCGTTTTCCAAGCTATCAAATGGCTGCTGAAAGTCAGGTGAAAAATACCGTATACAGCGCCAAGGCCTCTAGATATTCGTAGATACTGAGAGCTACACGTCCCTCCCTGAAGGGTTCAAACAATTGCTCTCATAGAACAAAAGTAACTGTCGAATGAACGGAAATCTATTCTCCTGCTAATTCTGTTTACCACCAATAAGATCTCGCCTGTAACACAGGAACGGAACTTCCACAAGGTACAACTTTGTCACTCACTTATCGCCTTTTCACACTAGATAAAAACCGTGTATGAGTAACTTCATCGAGGGGACGGAAAGCGATACTTACTTGATATCTTTCTGGAAGCACTCTTCCATCAGCTTATCAGCCTCATCGAGAACGAATAAGTCTATCGAGTCCATGGTTAGATGCTCATTCTGCACCATTTGACAAATCCTCCCGGCAGTACCGACGACAATATGAGCACCTCGTTTGAGGGCTTGTACATCCAAATGAACAGGAGTTCCACCAACTAGTAAACTGAAAATAGAAAATTATAGATTATATTACACATATTTCACAGGAACTGGGTGATATGCAGGCATTGTCAACCCTAAGCGGGGTTTAAAATTCGGTTTTCACCCATAGCGAAGGGCGTATGGTGATAGCACGTCAGGGGTACGGGTAGAACCCGGGTTACCTTTCGCACAGACCGAAAGTTCTGCGAATAATTCAGCACTCCGGACACCATCTACTAATCACTTAAACACTTTATTTGCCCCGTACCACGTTCATTTGTCTACGGCACGGCTCCTAGTACTTTTAACATTCGATGCACCTCTTCGAATTCATATAAGCTCAAGGACTTCATCATCCTCAGGACCTTAAAAAAAACGGGTCTCGCATTCTTTTTACAAACTTGAGTATAGCCAATCTGGGGCAATCCGTAGGGCGTTCGTCATTGGTTCTCAGAGCGTGGTGGGAGCGATGAGGGATTAGCCTCTTCGCGACCATGGACCCAACTCTCCGCGTCTCAACCTCCAATGTGTTGCGGCTAACCCCAGCGTGCCATTGTTATACGCTGCACGTTCCACTGCAAGACGCAACACACTGGAGGATAGTGACGCAGAGGGTTGGATCTATGGTCCCGAAAGGGCTAGCCCTGCATCGAGCCGCGCCGAGCGTCATTATCCACTCGGCCACCGGCCTCTTTATTTATTTATTTGTGGGAACCAGTAATTCAGACACTTACACAATCCGTGTTTGGTGTGGTGCCAGCTGCTTTTATCGTGTCTCTGATCTGAGTAGCAATCTCTCTAGTGGGGGCGATTATCATTCGCTGCACTTCCTCACACTCCAAATATAGGTTTTCTACAGCTAAGATCGGAAAACACAAGCGTCTTGCCGGTTCCAGATTTTGCCTGGACCAGCATATCTGAAAAGTCTCAGTTATCGAGGGGATTCTAATTCCGTTATGAGTGAGAAAGCACTCACCAAAACCCGTCAATCCCAGAGGAATAGCATTCATCTGTACTGGCGATGGTACCCGATAACCACGATTTCGCAGAACTGCTATGGTTTCTGGTGAAATCATCAATGACTCAAATGAGCATTGAGTTCTAACATCGTCCGTTCTGCGATCATAATCGTCATCCACCTCAATCACTTCTACAAACTCCATGACGCATGAGAAGCACACCGCCGAAAGAAGTCCTGGATAGCTCCTCTTCCCTGAAAAATTGATTGTTCAAAAGAAGCATAAAAAATTGCCCTGAACTCGAAACCATTATCGGAACGCTAGAACGAGATTCAACCTAACTCGAACAATTTGAGGAAAGAGAAAGAAAAAAGTGGTGACAGTGCGATGGGCTCGGTCCTGTAATAGCTGCAGAAGGCCCCGATATGGATGAAACACGAAGTTCAACTTCCGCCTTGGATCGAAAGCTCTGCATACCACGCGGAAAACTTGGGTAAATTAACGTTGTCTTCAAGTAGAATCGTCTGGATAGATCCAATTGGGAGCTGCTAACTGTCATCCAGTTGCTTCCAAAAACTTCAATCCTGGGGTTTCCACAGGACCGTATATGGCTACTGCTAGCTCATTACCTTGGGCCACCATGTGATCGAAACCTAAGGATCAGCGGCAATTCATTACTGTCCTTCCATCTCAGATGAGTTCCTCCGTGAATATGTAGACTTATTAACCTTTTCCGACCTACGTCAACGATCGAAAATCAGAGAACGCCGTTCTACACGCCAGGATATCGAAAATAAGGTGGGTCGGACACGTGATGCGCTTCAACGACAACCGATGGACGAGAGCCGTCACCGACTGGATTCCTCGGGACGTCAAGCGCTCTAAAGGAAGACCACTGACCCGTTGGTCCGAATTCTTCACGAAAGCGGTAGAAGAAAGATATGATGCTCAGCGAATCCCTAGAGCGAGGAGGACCCACTGGGCTACTCTTGCACGCGATAGGGAAAAATGGAAGAGTTGCTGGTACCCGCTCGAGTCACTCGACGATCAATGGGACGACAGGTGATACAGGTGATTAACCTTTTCGGGACCGTGAACCTGCGGCCTCCGCATCTCCGCCTGGTAGTATGACGGTCTGCTCCACGTTCCGCGCATCTCTAAGCCTTCCCCGTGCTGCGTCTAACAATGGCAGGCCGTTTCGTAAAACAATGCCACGCTGGGGGTTAGAGATGCAGAAGCCGTTGGTTCACGGCCCCGAAATGTTTGACTCGGGTGGTTCAAAGAGGGCAAAGAATCGCAGGCTGCACATCAGCACAGTTCGAAACTTCGGTTAAAACGACATCGGAGATACTTGATCCCTACATAGGCAAACTTTCTATCTTCAAGTGTTTCTTGAGACTTTTTTCCCGGTTGTACGGCAGGTAGATCACAAGTCTTGACTATGGCAACTCTAATATGGCTGCTAAGACGACCAAGAGGTATTGAATAGATTTGTTAACCTAACGATAAACTATCGTTCAAAGATTTTTTCAGACAGAAGATTATTATGATACACTTATTAGAACAGCTAACATTTCGATGAATTTAGCCTTCTCAACAGCCTGAAAGGATCACATTGATATAACAGTCAGCCAACGTTGAGTCAGAGTCAGTTCTAGGAAACCAAAGTCGATTGTGGAACGATACGAGATGCTCTCCAACGACAACCGAAGGACGAGAGGCGTTTACCGGACTGGATTTCATGGGACATAACAAGCGCATATCAAAGGAAGAACCACTGACGCGTGATGGTCCGATTTCTTCACGAAAGCGGTAGAAGAAAGATATGATGCCCAGCGAAGTTTCTAGAGCGAGGAGGACACACTGGGCTACTCTTGCACGCGATAGGGAAAAAATGGAATTGTTGCTGGTACCCGCTCAAGTCACTCGACGATCAACGGGACGACAGGTGATACAGGTGATCGAAGTATGTCCATATCGACGTTTACCAAGTCGCTTCAGTATCACACGCCTCATACCAAGGTGGTAGAGGAAAAGACGCCATTGCTCGTCAAATATCACATGTTGAAGCGTCTTTCTTTCAGTCGATGTTCCTCAGGTGCTATCATATGAACAGTGCCTTTTAATCGACTGCTTCTCCAAAAATCTTGTTAGAACTCTTCTTTAGACACTTTACTGACCCATCTTCACAGTTTTTTTTTCCCACTGTGCGGATCCAAGTACTTATAGCATTCAATTCGTTTTTCGTCTTCTTCTTTAAGTCGTAAAAAAAGTGGTTGAGCGAGCCTCGTAGCGATCTCGAGGATAGCCTGGCAGTGGCGTTTCATCAAACGTTGTTGTTGACTGCCGTATAGAGTTAGAGGATGGAGCTCTGCTCCACGCGCCTTGCGACGAGCATCGCAATCACATGGTCTCGGCGCCTCTGTTAGAACTCTATTAAATATATATATATATATATATATACACATATATATGCATATGTCATATATATATATATATATATATATATAAGAGATAAAGGCTAGAGCTCTCGGCGTTGATCAATCCCTGAGGGATGCGCCATGCATTCGACTTCAATTTTTAACTTCGTTTGAGGTGATTGAATGCACATCTGGCCTTTACAATGACTCGCGGTGGCCTCCCGCTGAACCGAGTCAGTGCTGCTTATCCTCCCAGACAAGTCTGAGACCTGTCTGGTACCAATTTACCGACCCGGAGGGATGGATGGCTTGGTGAGCCATGAGCGCGAGATCGAACCAGTGACCTCGTGTGCGACGCAGGGCACCTCTAACCACTGCGCCACATGCGCTCATAATATATATATGTATATATATATATATATATATAATTATACACATATTTGTATAAGCATGTATAGGCACTTACGCACATATACATATGTACGTAGATATACGCATACGCAAATATACTATATGTACATATATATATACATTATATATATATATAATATATATAATATACTATATATATACATGGTACTGCATAGAATAGTATACAGTTTTATATATATAGTATATATATATATACTAATACCGTATATATACATGTATATGTATATGTATATATACATATTCCGTAGACTTTCCATTAAGCTTTGTACGAAGTTTACACTTGACTAATACTCTGACATCTTCCCTCACTGCTACTCTTAGTGTGAGGCGTGTGGTACTGACGAGATAAGCAAACCGTGGAAACGTATATATATCACAAAGATATACTCAGTGATGTAGAGCGATGCGTAAAACTTTTGCGTCAGATGGGACTCGAACCCACATCTCACTCTATCCGGGAGCGCGTGCTCTAACCCGCTACACTAGTGACGCCAGCTTTGCCATCGTTCTTTATACACTACAACGCATCTTACTACCTGGGTCAAACTATTGACGTTGGTTGCTGACAGTTAGATGCGTTGTAGCGCAAAAGAGTAGTGGCAAAACGGGCGTCAGTACGGCAAATGTTTAGAGTACGCACACCCTGATAGAGTGAGATGCGGGTTCGAGTCCCGCCTGACGCAAAACTTCTGTACATTACTCTGCACCATTGGGTATATCTATAGCAACATACCAGAGCTCTAAAAGCAGTCAAATAAAAGCATATATGAGAATTTATATATCAGACGGCGACAAATTTATAAACCGATGTCATTCGTTGGACAAGGACTTTCCATAAGAGTGTTGGTAATCATTCAAAAGCTTAAACCTTAGGCTACAGCCCCTCGCCGCCGAATTTTCAAAACACCCTTTTATAAAGCTGCAAAATCCAGAACAAAAGAATGTTTCACACTCGCCTTTCGGCTTCATTTTTATCACGCGATAATGGGCCGGAAGCACGAAAAGCATATCGACATGTAGAGAATTTTTCCGTAGTATCAGAATTATACGTCGTTATCCGAAGTTTCTGTCGATGCGGTGAAAAAAATCCCTCAGTTGAATAACAGTACTTCAAACGCGATCGATCGCCCTCCCCCTCCCCTCCCTAAATGAAGCGGTAAACAAGGTCGCCAAAAAGTGGAACTCGATCGCTATTCCTCCCTGCTAAGCGGTATTCCCAAAAAATAAGCACAATGTTGGAATCATCGGAACTTACGACATCGAATGATTACTAATAATCTAAGAAATAGCTCTGTCCGTCGAGGTTTAATGCACAGATCTTTCCTCTCTCCTACAGCGCTATCAAAGTAGCTTTTCTCGAGATCAAACACACATGTTTAAGTTCTTCGAAACATGCGCTATCGAACGAGTACTAGCACTCTGAGGAAGGAGTTTTGACCAGCGAGATATCGAGGAGATAACAAAAAAAAAAACGCGGTCGCATGAAACCAAATTTTATTTTGTATTTTATAGCGTTATAAAAGGGTTGCTGGGAAAAACCGGCGACGTGCAGCTCTTGCCAGGGATTTGAGTTTTCGAATGATTACTAACACTCCTATGAAATCAGGATTCTTTTCGTCTGACCGCCACTTGAGGTGGCATGATCTTGTAATATGCTCAATAGTGTGGAGTGCTGTGCAAAAACATTTGCGTCAGCCGGGATTCGAACCCAGATCTCACTCTTTCCGGGAGCGTATGCTAACCGTTGCACCACCGACGCTCGTTTTGGGACAGCACTTTTTTAACGCTACAAGGCGTTACCGGTCAACAGCCAACCGTCGTAGGTCTGGTGGGTCAGCCGCTATCGGCATTGAACCCACGTGCTGACAGGG
Organism: Parelaphostrongylus tenuis; assembly: GCA_019055375.1. Classification (NCBI taxonomy): domain Eukaryota; kingdom Metazoa; phylum Nematoda; class Chromadorea; order Rhabditida; family Metastrongylidae; genus Parelaphostrongylus; species Parelaphostrongylus tenuis. Next base: position 9,276 of record JAHQIW010006268.1, read on the forward strand.
ATTGGGTATCGATAATCAATTAGAATTCTTTCTATCTGACCGCCACTTGCGGTGGTATGATCTTGTAATATAACCAAATAACGCCAGACCGTCGACGGTTGGCTGTTGACAAGTAACGCTTTGTAGCGTAAAGAGTGCAGTGCAAAACGAGCGTCGGTGGTGCAACAGTTAGCATACGCTCCCGGAAAGAGTGAGATGTGGGTTCGAATCCCGGCTGACGCAAATGTTTTTGCACAGCACTCCACATTATTGGCTATTGTGATACTTACTTACTCAGATATACTACAGATATATACTTCGAATGATTACCAGCACTCCTATGAAAAGTCCTTGTCTCAGCGAATGCGATCGGTTTATAGATTTATCGCCGTCCAATATGAAGGGCGAAGATTTCTATCTCGAAGACACGTTGCCAAATCTCGTGCATGGCTCAATAAAAAGCCTGTGGAATGGAGGAAAGCCGAGGAATATCGAAATCAACAGTTACCAAGACGACACAGAGTTCTTCGATGAATTTGTAAGCCTGACAGGAAGCCGTAGGTCAGTCACACACGACGACTCAACTCTACGAAGGCATCGCCTCCCTACTGATTCTCCTCCAACCCTCCTAGGACCCGATCGATCAATCGATCTGGGAGATCGAAGTAAGGCGCGAATTTCAAAACCGAGAATAAGAATGTAAATTAAGAGCACACTGAAAACGTGACAGAAGGAAGTCGAGACAAAGCAACGGACGAAAATGCAACCCGACGAAAGTTCTGAGTGACTAGTCCACGCCCGCGTTAAAGGGCCGAAGCTGCGGTAGAGCGAGAAATTAACATTGGAGCGCAGGATTATCGCCGTTGCTGAGCGCGTTGGAGGTAAGTGTTATATTTAGAGTGGCGCCGTGCCCGAGTGGTTGTGATGGTCGACGTGGCTCGCGTGGAGCGCAGTTCCACCCCCGACTCTCTCCGGCAGTCAACAACAATAATGCGTTGTGGAACGCCGCAGCCAGGCCATCCTCGAGATTGCAAGGGGACTCCACACCGTTCGAGAGGGAAAAGGAAAAACGAATTAAATGCCAGAAATAGTGGGATCCGCAGAGTGAGAAAAAACACTCTGATAAGGATCAAATAAAAATAATTATATTTATAAAAGGCGCAGTTGGCGCAGTGGTTAGAGGTACCCCGCGGCACTCACGTTATGGATGGTTCGATCTCTCGCCCAAGGCTCAATAAGCTTTCCATCCGTTCGAGTTAGGCGAGTTTGCACCATACTTCTCGTAGGAATCATTCATCAGGTGATATTGGTCGCCTTCTTGGAAGAGAACCACTAGCAATGCAACAAATTTTTCTCATATCCCCATGATTCGGTGATTATGTGTTACGATTCAACCCTTGCGGGACCATGGACCCAACCCTCTGTGTGTCTAACCTCCGAGCGTGTTGCGTCTAGCAATGCAGCATGTTGCGTCTAACAATGACGTCCAAAACCAGTGTGTCATTGTTAGACGCAACACGCTGGAAGAGCATACACGCAGAGGGTTGGATCCATGGTGCCGCAAGGGTTAACACTTTGGGTACTACCGAATCACGGCGCCAGCCCCACCCTGCCGCGAGCATAACGACCACTCTATCGTGCCGAGTGCTTAATAATGCCGACCATCGGGAAGAAGATTGCTGGTTCGATACCCTGCAGCGACGCTTTACGGCATTTTTTTCTGTCCAGTATGCACCATATCACTGATGCACCATATTGCATCTTGTCCCGTGTCGTAATACCGTAATACATGCAACCTATTTATTCATACCATTCATTCAACGATGTGTTTCGTGTAAAAAAGTGATGAATTGTTAACAACTGAGCGTTTTTTTTGCTATAAAATCATTATACAAGAGAACTTTCAACACTGATCGACACCAAAAAGTCTGCTATGAAGCGTCGCGTTAGAGATCAAGATGACAATCTTCTTCCCAACTGTCTTCATCACCAGCTTTTGGGACAGGAAACAAGACGCTCACACCATCTATCCTTGCAAATACCATCAACAGGACATGTCGTATGAATTTGGCTCTTTATTGAGCACGGTTATCTTCCTTCTTTTCGATCCTAGGACTAACAATGAATGATGATTAACACTTTAGGTACTACGGGGCCTGCCGCACGCACCGCGGCGAGCCGTCCATTGTACCGAGTGCTTGGTGATGAAGACTGTCGAGAATATTGCTAACTAGATCCCCAACGCGACGCTTCGCAGCAGGGTCGAGAATATTGCTAACTAGATCCCCAACGCGACGCTTCGCAGCAGGCTTTTCAGTGTCGACCAGTATTGAAGTAATTATTATAGCAAAAGAAAAGAACGCTCAGTTGTTAACAATTCATTATTTTTTTATACGAAACACATTGATGAGTTAATGGTATGATTGAATAGATTGCATGTAACATGGTATTACGACACGGGACAGGATGCAATATGGTGCATTAGTGATATGGTGCATACTGAGCAGAAAAAAAATGCCGTAAAACGTCGTTGTAGGGTATCGAGCCAGCAATCTTCTTTACGATGTTCGGCATTATTAAGCACTCGGCGCGATAGAGTGCTCGTCAAGCGCGCGACAGGGCTAACGCGGTGACTCTGTGGTACCCAAAGTGTAAACCATTGCGGGATTTTTTTTCTGTCCCTTCTGATGTATTCCTCCAGTACATTGTGGAAATACCAAGTCATGGGTTCGTGTGGGAGAACAGTGAAGAGACCTTGAAAGGTAGAAACGATATGGCCGAACCGAGAAGTAGTGCATATATCTATATATATGCATACTATGAGGCCCATATTTGTTACTGTTTTTGGCATTTTGATACCCAACGTGTAGCTTGCCAGGCTCTGGGCTGGGTACTCACGAGTAGCTTGCCAGTCTCTCTCGGAGGAGCGGGAGGAGCTCATTTGTTGGAGGCGACTCCTAACCGCTTCCCATGTACTTCCCAGCCGCTTGATTGCAGGCTTTTGACCGACTTGACTCGTAGAAATAGAGTTTTTGTCAAGTCGGCGCTGCAGAAGCAGGGAGCTCGTCCCCTGAATCCACCTGCGTCTCTGGGAAGCACACGGTCGCTTTTGGTTTGCGTTTCATTCCTCTATCCACCACCTGGGGACGCGCCACGTGCCCTCGCGACTAACCGGGCGGGATCCCTCAAAGAGGGAGGTCCGTGGTCCACGCGATAGGGAAAAATGGAAGAGTTGCTGGTACCCGCTCGAGTCACTCGACGATCAACGGGACGACAGGTGATACAGGTGATGCATACTATACATACATATATATATATATATATACATATATATATGCCTGTATATATATACATATATATATGCGCATGTATATAAAGGATAAAGGATAAAGCTCTCGGCGTTGATCAATCCCTGAGGGATGCGCCATGCATTCGACTTCAAGTTTTAACTTCGTTTGAGGTGATTGAATGCATATCTGGCCTTTACAATGACTCGCGGAGGCCTCCCGCTGAACCGAGTCAATGCTGCTTATCCTCCCAGACAAGTCTGAGACCTGTCTGATATGTCTGTCTGGTACCAATTTACCGACCCCGGAGGGATGGATGGCTTGGTGAGCCATGAGCGCGAGATCGAACCATTGACCTCGTGTGCGACGCAGGACACCTCTAACCACTGCGCCACATGCGCTCCTTGCGCATGTATATACATAAGCGTAAATATGTACGTATGTATGCATGTCCATGCATGCATAGACGTACGTATATGTATATATACATACGTATATACATGTATGTATGTGTGCATATATATATACATATACATTATGCATGTATATACGTCTACATATGTATATATACGTATATGCATATATATATATATATATATATATATGAGCGCATGTGGCGCAGTGGTTAGAGGTGCCCTGCGTCGCACATGAGGTCACTGGTTCGATCTCGCGCTCATGGCTCACCAAGCCATCCATCCCTCCGGGGTCGGTAAATTGGTACCAGACAGGTCTCAGACTTCTCTGGGAGGATAAGCAGCACTGACTCGGTTCAGCGGGAGGCCACCGCGAGTCATTGTATAGGCCAGATGTGCATTCAATCACCTCAAACGAAGTTAAAAATTGAAGTCGAATGCATGGCGCATCCCTCAGGGATTGATTAACGCCGAGAGCTTTATCCTTTATCCTTTTTATATATATATATATATATGTATATATGATTCTATTTGGGTTCGAGGGGACAAATGAAAAATCGACCTCATTGGATCGACAGGAACTTCTAGGAGGAGTGCTAGTAACCATGCGAAAGCTGAGATTTTGAGCTACAGGCCCACCGTCGTCGGTTTCTTAAAAACCCTTTTATGACGCTGTAAAATCCACACAAAACTATGTCTTAGACGCGCATCTAATGTGCTGGACAGCATACTGTTTAGTACCTTACGAATCCGGAATCTGTTGAAAGACTATCTGAAAAGGCGATTTCTGCCCATACATGAAAAGCTATTGCATTCTCATGAATATTCATGTCTGGTGTTATGGAACTAGCCATAAAAGAGAAGCGTAGATGCGGCAAGACTACTGTAGCGCGAATACGGTTGAAGTGATGAAATTGTCATTACTTATACTCAAGAATGGGAAGTGATAGACCGACGCCATTGGTTAGTTATCGGAATCCTAGCTCCTGTTTTGACATAACATTCTGTTGCAACAGAACTTGGTTTTTTCTCTTAGACTTGAACAAATGAAGAAACGACCCTCTTCGTTGGACAAGAAATCTTCATAAGAGTGTTAGTAAGCACTCAAAGTGTTAAATGTCGAGCTACTGCTCTACGTCCTCGCTTTTCGAAGAGGCCTTCTTACAGTGCTGTAGCAAAAAGAAAACATTTGTGTTCACACGTTTGCATACGCATATTTTTCGCAGTATAGAACTCCTTTCTCAAATAATAATTTACCACTTAATAGCGTAAGCCTTGTAGATCCCAATGCTCCACTTATTTTCAAAAAAAAAGTTTTGTTGCAGTGTAGCAGGAATAGTACGATTGAGTTTTACATACGCTAAACATTGCTTATTAACTAAGGTGTAATATAGGCCGTGGATCGTACGCAACAAATCGATCACGCTAACGCGACTCACATGTGTAGTGCGATTGTTATAATTGAATTCAAAATTTTTCTTCGTTTTGAAAGTAACTCCAGATAAAACGGATAAATCCAAACATATGATACTACATGGTTTTCTCTACACGTTCCTATAGTGTTCTTGTTCTCCAAAACGAGGGTCGGTGATGCAACGGTTAGCATGCGCTCCCGGAATGAGTGAGATCTGGGTTCGAATCCCGGCTGACGCAAACGTTTTTGCACGGCACTCTACACTATTGGGTAATTGTAATATTATAACACCGCAAATGGGCAAGCATTTAAAATCACTTCTGATAGTGTTCTTGCTTCCAGCGAAGCGCGTGGCGCGTCTGAAACATGATCTTATTTTGAATCTTACAGCCTGTAAAAAGGCTTCCTCGAAACATGAGCATGTAGCGCAGTAGCCCGATATTTGACCTTTCTAATGATTACTGAAAGTGCAATGAAAAGTCTTTGTCCACCGAAAAGGGTCGTTTCCTCATTTGTTTCCGTCCAACAGAGGAGAACCCATAAGTTATACCAAGAGTAAGATGAAAACTATTTGCTTGCTTTCGCTATAGAAGCAAGCCAGCAATAACAGCAGTGGTTTTGTCAGACCGATGAATGTAATAAAGTTGTCAACAGAAATGCTCCAAAATACGTAGATAGGCGAAGTCGACTGTACTGAGGATGTCATCGCGCAGTAGGAGAATTTACTTCTACCTCATCTCGAACAAGAAGAGCAGCTATATGACAAAGGACAATGCATTGTGCATTGATCATATCCTGAGCCATGCTTTTGGTTTCACCAAGTGTAGAGGTGGTTTGAATAAATCTGATCTCTTTCATATATTGGCGCTTTACCATCTAAATGCTGCTATTGTCCAAACATGGCCAGTACTGAGGCACAGTGGCCGAGTGGTTCTGATGCTCGCGGCGACGGGCATGGGGCCGATCCTCAACCCCAATACTCTTCAGCAGTCATCAATGAACGCCCTACAAAAGCCGCAGCTAGGCTATCCTCGAGAATGCAAGAAGACGGGTTCAACAAGTGTTCAACTACGTTCAAGGAGAAGGCGAGAACGCAAATTGAACGCCACAAGCACTGGGATCTGCACAGCAAAAAGAAACACTTCGAAGACAGATCAGTCAAAAGTAAAGTGATGGTTAGAACTAGTTTGTCAATTTGGGGCCATGAAAAGACTTGATGAGCCCGAAAGCGGGTTAGCTCAAAGATCATTAGCCACTGTATCACACGCTGCCTGTTACTGCAGATAAAAGTATATAGGCATGAAGCGAACTACAATGTTTATGTGGTCATCGGGTCATGCACAGCTGTGAAACTGGAATTTGGCTGATTCGGTTATTAAGTCTCCTAGATGATTTGTCGGATTTTTAGGCATAATGACAAGTATAAGAAATTTTCATTGACGTGGGCTAACTCAAGAAATCCTATCTGATTATCATTCATTAAAAGAACAAGGAAAGATATAAGGCAGTAGCATCCATACAAACCTCAAAATAGATTTAAAGATTTCAACAAAATTGCAGTATCGCTGTGTCGCTCAATGACCCAAAAGGATTTTGAAAAAGACATGATCATGATTCCGTTACCACCAGTTTCTCACGACTGGAATCTTGGAAGCTCCAAGGCAGTCGATACTTAAAATCTTTCGTGAATATAAGAGAAGCGAAAACATCCTATTTGTTTTTATGTCTTTGAAGACAAACGAGGCTGTTGGGAGACATTGATAGGATACTTGACGGCCAGTTTGTCCTAGGAGACATTACAGCGAAATAGTTCACCTCGGGTAACGCGACAAAAACAAGGCTATCAGCAAAGCGCCAGTTTTATGCACTTCCTCAATACTTTCTTTTGATCAGTCAACGAACGCCTCAAAGAAATTCTTATCTAGGTCTCCTTCAAAATTGCAAGGAGAATCGTCTCGATTAGCTCGACACGACAAAAATTTCACATGAATTTTACGACATTACAAAAAAGGCGAAATCCTCAAGCAGCTTACGAAACGTTTGGAGAACTTTGTGAAGAATGATCGCGCGGAATGATTTTAATGCTCGAAGTAGTGCAATTCTGACAAAAGATCTTGATCACGGGACGCGTAAAAAATTTCAGGTCGAGCGTTTACAATAGTTACCTTTCCCAAGACAAACTGTCGATCAATCTAGGCATAGTTGAAATAAATTAGTAGTTCTATTTTGATAAGTTGTTTCGAGGTAATATCAGTAATGTTTATCGAGTAGTAGTAATGCAGTATGATATAGAGTACAGTAGTGCATGCAACTGTACAATACATATAATACCAAACAATGGCTAACGTTTCTACAAGTCTCGCCTTCTTCAGAAGCTGGAAAGATCAAATTAATTTGCATTTCACTCTCAGTTTGGAATCGCACAGTGAAAATTCTCATCTTGGAATACTTATCGTTTAGATGTGTTAGGGCCCTTCCAAATGTTCATTTAAGACTAGCCGCTTGGAGTCATTGCATAAGTAAGGCTGCCTCTGAGTCAGGGCGAGAAGATTACCCTGCGGTATGGTGTAAGGTCACGAGTGAATTTTTGGGTCCCTGCTATGTATCCAAATGGTTTTCAATGTTCTACGTGCGGATGTTTTCGTTTCCTGAGCGAGGATAGCGAATTTGACGTTGAACATTGCTCCTGCATGTTTTCCTTCTTATGCGTGTTCAGTGGAGTTTTTGGGTGAGAGCTGTGTATTTCAGCTAGGTGTTCTTTTACAAGGAAGCAGAGTGGCCTACCCGTTTCACCAGTAGTTTCTCTTGTAATATTTAAATCTTTGTAGTTGCATCGAGTCGAATCGAGTGAAATGACACACCGCACGATTCGTGAACGAGTATAGCAATGAAATGTATTCAAATTACCATATAAAAAACAGTAATTATACTGTGAACTGGTTAGAGGAGGCTGACAACACTTCAAAAGATGGCGACATTGTAGTGGATGCTGTAAGCTGTCGAAATATCACGAATTCTTTTGCACTAAAGCACATGCTAAGCTAAACCTAGCGGTTTTCTCAAGATGATGTTGAATAATATGAAGTTGTTTCGAGCACGATTAATGCTAGAACACTTCAAAATCAAGCCATTGGATAATCGTTTTCATAAGATATGATATAATTAGCGAAATAAGGATCAGGATGTGCCTGAAGTCTAGTCCGTATACCTAGCTTCAAAATCGCACCACCGACAAGAAACAAAAATATTTACTCACAGATATTACCGGAACGTTGTTACGAAACGCGTCAAATTTGATCTCGAATCGTCTGTGAGGAGATTTATTTAGTTAGTCACGTGTGATCATTTTCAAATCAGATTTATTCGCTTGAGAAAGCTTCAGATCCAATAGGGAATATCTCCGTGAGACGTACTCTAAGTTTCATTTTAACATGTCTTCAGTTTTTTCTGCCAGGGGTTTCAAACAAACTGGCATTATTAATTGACATCTACCGGGTCAAATAAATTGACAAAAGACATGTGTCGTGGTCGCAAATTCATACCCATCCATAACCACCAGGCATTAGTATTTTTTGATAGCAGTCTTGCGAACTTCCTTGCACAATTTGGGTACGATCAGCATCATTCACTGGGATATTTATTACTCGTACTACTAAATAACCTCACTTCTTCGTTTAAAATAGTTTTCAACTAATGGACCATCCAGTTACATAATTAGTTCTTCAATTTGCGCTTCATACCCTTGTAAATCGGCTGCGTAATGCAATACATTCTAATTAGCTCAATCCCGTGTTTGTGCTAGCTTTGTCACTGCGGCCAATTTATCAGTTCCATAAGTTTTGGCACTAGTGCAACTAACACCAATCTTATCTTGCCTCAATCTTGCGCTCCGCTTCACTAGTATTTTGCCCCGTAGGCGGCATTCGTGTATGAGTATTAAGCGAACTGGTTTCCGACACAGCTCCACCTCAACCAAGTATAGGCAAGTTGTATACTAAAATGTTTGCAAGAAGATGCGCAATTGAACTTTATGAAAACCACGCAATTTAATTTGCTTCTGGTCAATGAATCTGATGTTTGTTGCTTGTGCCAAAACTTATAAAATAACCTAGTATTAGGTTGGAAGAAAATTCTGTGCCACTTGTGGAAAAATTGAAAATTTATGCACGAATTTCAAACAAAACAATAATATCTATTTTTTAAAATGAAGGCCATCGTTTTCTACAACTTCCTGCTATCGATTCATCGGTTCGGTTGCCAATTCGCGAGCAAATGACGACGGTTCATCTTCCGAAGCAGCAATAAAATTTTCGTTGTTCAACTTTGCTGGATGTCCTGAACGAGGCTTGTTTTCGCGGTCAGGATCTCGGACACTGAAGCGTTGAAATCAGCGTCCAGCAGCAGATTTGCTTTATGGCCTTCCCCTTCAACTTCGTTGATTTCATCAACTGCAGCTCTCTGGGAAAGGTCCCTCGTGCAATCATGACCCTAAAACGCGAACCTTGATTGTATCGTTGGACATGGAGGGGACTTGAAACAAAGTGAAAATAAATACGAATAATGTATAGGCCTTCGGTGAAAAAATCTCACGTAGGGAACTGTAATAATCCCCTAATATGCATGAGAGTTATCTTATGCTTATCAAGTGCCCCAGAACTTTCTTTCCAACCTAGTATTATGCAATGATGTGTTACATTTACAAGTACACTACACGGATCTGATGTTATTGTTGCGTTTATGAGTAGTTCAATCACGAAAGTTTGCGATTTGAAGTACCGCTGCAATCAGGTATGCTCGAACGGCACAATCATCGTGTACAGCGGTGCCTTCGGTGAAGTAATAAACGATTTTACACAATTTCCATTCCTTCCGAGTAACTTCAAAAACTTGCAAATATCAAGAGCTACCTATTCATGAAAAAATTTTGTTGGAGACCATTCAGCATGACTTACTATCCCTTCGAGTTACTCCAAAAACTTATGGATCAGCGTAATACGAACAATATCGCTGGCTGTCATTTGATTCACACAACACCATCAATGTTCGATTTCTTCAAAATTCAAACTAAACATTCTTTCTTGCAAACAAGCTGTACATTCTTTACGGATTTGCATGGAGGAAACATCTTTTATTGAAGAGTTGAAGGAGAGCAGTAACAATGTTGAATTGGTTTTTTCGCTTGCACATAACTCAAGAGTTGCAATAAGAGTAAAAGTTACAATCACACTGCTCCATTGCGATTAATAGCAATGATAGCTGAGCAGCTTATCACCCTCCATCGTTCCTGCTGTCTATTTAAGCAATCTCAACCATTTTTATTCAGGTCCATGGACGGCAGTGAAATGATGAGCACACACGTGGTCGCTGTTCGATCCCAACGCCAAAAGTGCGTGAGCCTCCAGTTCTTCTCGGCTCGAATAATTGTCGCCAAATTTCTTTGGGAGATTAGAATGACTAAGTTTATATACCGACAGCCTCCTCATCTCACAGCTTATCGTCTAGACCAATATGCATTCGATTAGGATATGCGATGATGTGAATTAAGTCAATTGCATGGCGACTTCTTCAGAGATTAATCAACGATCTTTAGGTACTAGATTACTACAATTTTAGTAAAAGATTTTTTTACATCTCCGCTAAAAGAATGAATGAAGCGCAATCAAAGTGAGTGAAAATATCGTCTCAGAACAAGAGCATTTTTTCTGCTTTTCTAATTGCATTTTGATGTAATGTTTCTATTCTAAATGAGCTCAAAATACTCTCAAAGAGCAGAGCTCTGATGCTTCGCCATTGAGAAGTTTATTATCATCAGTTCTCTTAGGTGTATATGTAGCACCATAACACTGCGAAATGCAGTCAAGATACCAGAAATTTCGAGTAATAGTCATTACAATAGCTATCAGCTCAACTGGGTTTATAAAGCGAAATCGCATACATGACCAAAACCTATCAAACGTTGCTGTGGCTAATATCTAACATAGAGATGTTGAAGAATGAGTGGTGAGGCAAATGTGCCCCGTTGGTGTAGTGGTAGGGCACGCTTCCCCGGATTGGATGAAACGTGGGTTCGATTACCGTCCGAGGCCATGTTTTTGCTCACAACCCAATTCTTTTAGGTGTATAGTAAGTTCATAGATAATTTATTTTAAAAAACTTATCAACTATCAGATCTTCGTTTCTAATTTGAATTTTATTTCAGAACTCCGAAATAGAATCATTTAGAAAGTTCTTCACCCGTGAAAACATCATTCGAATAATTAAATGATTGACTCGTTTACAAAAAAGCAAGAAAAGCCCAATATTCGAAAGAAGCAAAAATAATCTCACAGTGTAGAAATATGAGTTAAATTCAAAGGGCACAGATAATGTATATAGAAAACGATTAACAACCTGAGAGCACAATTAGGAGTGATTTAAAATAATGAAGTAAGGAACAAAAAAATGATAGTCAAGTTCTAATTGGTTATGCTGTGCTCTGATATTAGACTACCGCCACGTACGATTATTGCGAAACAAAGCATCGAATAAAATATGTGCTGGGGTCCGCACAGCTAGTGAAGATCCAAGTATCCAAAAATTCAGTTATCTAAGATATGATATGTTAAATATGTACAACACTCTGTTTTCGGTGATAATTTCACTGGACTAAAGTGTAAAACGTTCGTCGTCGCTAACTCTTAGTGTGGTAACTGGAGCATCCACACAGGATTGGCAAAATACGAGAAAGGGTAACAGCTTGACTGACGAGACTGTAAGCTCGAAACAAGTGTATCGGGCTCTATAAGTCAGCCCTTTATAACAGACCACATGACATGCGTGGCTCAAAAATGGTTATTTGGCATATTCAAATAAGTATTTGATCATCCAACGAACAGAAGTAGTCAGACTTCGTGGTCACTATTACGAGCATTCGAGAACGTTGTTGCAGATGTTGCTCGATTTTGTCCAGAACATTCCGAAAGTGCCGATGACATTCGACCAAGAGGATGCCAGATGAGCGTCGGCGAGAGAATCGGCAAAAGTTGTTGCAAGTCAGCTTCTTTGGACATCACTTCCAATCTGATATTCTGAAAAGAACATGGATAGGAAAACCGCAGAATAACAGAATATGCACAGTATCTTGGACCAATAATTTTTACAAACAGGGTTTCTTGAAAAATCGAGCTAAAATGGCATTAATTTACATATCTTTCCATGAGAACAAGAACGGCTTACTCAAGCCGTTCTTGCGCTTCCACTTTTTGGAAGAACAATTAAGTTATGATTTGGAAGCATTTGGGAAATTTACAGTAAACCAAATGATTTTTAGACTTTTTTGAAACAAAGCAAATTCCAGTGATTGTGCATAGTCCAGAAACTCAAATTATAGAATAAGCAAGAAAAACTCCTCAAGCTCTACAACAGCACTGACCCATTTTCTGTCCGGAATGTAGTATAAAATGTTGCATGAGTAGTGAATGATGAGAATGTAAACCTAAAATAAAGGATTTCTGTAGGCAATTTAAAAAGAGTTATTGCATTAGAGCGAGCCATATACTTGTTAGTGCTTATCAGTTAAATAAACAAAAGACAATTTATGAGAACTATTATATTTCTATCCGTTACACTACTGACGCCCATTTTTCTCCGCTTTCGAAAAGAGAGCGATGCGGGTTCTAGTCCCGCCTGACGCGAAAGTTCTGTACATCACTCTACTTTGCTAGGTACCGCTGTAAGAGTGGTAAAATTGAAATTCTTGAAGATTGTATATTCCAAAATAGCTATTAGTATAACTGGATCTGATGCCAATATGTGCTCACCAGACCAAACCCGTTGATTGTTATATCAAAGAAAGAGTGGTAATAGAGCGGTAGCTCTGATGATGTGGTAGTAGCACGCGCCCCCTGTTTGGGTGATACGCGGGTTCAACTCTTACCTGCGGTAAATAATGTACATATGACTTAACATCCTTGGATATATATGAGAGTGTACCTTTTATCGAGGACTTCGAATGGGTACCACCAATACCTCCTTCTGCGGTTATCGCCTAGTAAAGTTTTACTCTTCGTGTTCACCGGCCTGATAAACATTGTGAGACGCTATTTTGTTTAAAGGACGACCACAACTAGCCATTGGACTACATAATCAGCATTGGTTTGCCTGCGGCAAAACTTCCAAACGTAGACACGTGATAGTCCAAATCCACAGAAGAACCGAAATTTGTATTATTGCCCCATAAGGAGTGCCTTTTTTCTCTTGGAAAATCAGCAACGAAAAAGTAGTAATACTCAATGTTCAGAGAGATATGGGTAAAGAAGAGATGCGAGCAGAGAATGACGAGTTTAAGAAAAAACCTCATGCTACCAACTGTAAAGGTTGAAATTTTTTTGGAGTTTAGATTCTTTGCAGATAAGTCGAACATCGGTGGACCGTTGAAAAAATTTCATATGATGACTGCCACCGTGAACTTAAGAACTTCTTCTCCGATATCAACGCTTGTAGTGTAATATGTTAAACCTGAATTTGGTGGGATATGTGTCAAAACGTAGGGAAAATATTTTGGTATAAACACTCGACCGCACATAAAAGGACAAAGGATGAAGCTTGATCAATCCCTGAGGGATGTGTCATGCATTCGTCTTGAATTCATAGCTTTGCTTGAGGTAAATGAATGCATATCTGACCTTTAAACTGACTCGCAGTAGCCTCCTGCTAAACCGAGTCACTGCTGCTTATCCTCCCACACAAGTCTGAGACCAGGCCGTCTAGTACCAGTTTACCGACCCTGGACTGATGGATGGCCTGGTGAGCCATGAACGAAAGATCGAACCAATGACCTCGTGTGTGACGCAGAGCAGCTCTAACCACTGCGCCTGCGATCTCCCGACAATACATAAATAAGAAAAACGTTGAGGTGACTTCGAGAAGGAAGAAACTGTTCAAATTGCAATCATCTATAACTGTTTCCTGATGAAGACAGTGAGCTGTGTCAGACGATTAATGTGAATCATGGTTTACGTAAGTCAAATATCATCTCCAAATTTAGTCAACTTCGCCATGAACACCATATTTGTCCTTTCATACGTTATTGACGCTAGTTTACTCGTGCGATGCTACACCGACCTCGATTCGACTCGTTATGAGGGCGACCCGTTTCGCAAAAAGGAACAACTAATGTGTCACCTGACTCGATTGACTGTAGCTGTGAGGGAAGCGAATCGTCCAAAACCACATTAATCGTTTTGAAGCTGGCAGATGTTAACAGATACCAAACCTAAGATACAATAAAAAATATGACAGTTAAATGGCACAAATATAGATTGTATTGGGCTATGCTGTATTTCACTGAGAGAAGACCTTGCTTAAATTCTCTAGGTGATCAATTTTTTGTAACTTTCAACGGGTTGGACTCGACTCCGTGCTCACTAAGTAGCACATCCTCAACGGTCGGCAAAGTGGTACCAGACTTTTCTAAAAAAACCTCTCTTCATGATATTCAAATGCAATCCAAGCAATCCATCACTGCAGTCTGGATATCCTAGGATCCCAGAAAAAACAAACTGCGCCACTATTGAAGGATATTCGCAACAAAAGGAAAATTTCTAAACAGCAGCCCTAATCCATATGTAGAAAGATGGAAGGCCGACTTGTATGACTGATATCAAAAATGAGTCAAGTAGAAGTGCTCAGATCTGCTCAGTCGATGTCAAAGACAGATCAAGCAGAAGAAATTAAATAGTTTGACGTCGATTCCCTATAATAGAGGGGGAGGGGAGTAACCGAATGGCACGTGCTACTAATGAGGCTTGCTAGAAAGCCGAAACATATGGTTAGCATCAGAAGTGCCATAACAGACCACATGAAAGACTTGAAACATCCTATAAAATAATCAACGCTGAAAATTTTTTCATCAAATGTTCATAGTTTATGGTGTACACGATAACTAAGAACGTTCCATCGCACTTACAAAATTCCTTAGAATAACAGTCATATATTTTGGCCTATTGAGTGGTTGTAGTTGTAGATGAAGATAGATGGATATGGACAACGGTGCGACGAACTCGAATAGAAATCGCATCACTTGCGTTGCTGGATTCAAGTCACGTGACAGTAGACACTGATAGATATGTATGAGCATAATATACTGTTCACCGTCGATTTTATCCTTATATACGAGTTTCAGCTGAAAGCAATCGATGTTACAAAAATGTTTCTATTAACTGTCAGACTCATATCTATCCTGTAGATGTAAATTCATCCTCCTATCACTTTGAAATTCTTTACATACAGGATTGCTATGTGTACACTATTTTCTGATTTTGTGCTTGATATGATGAAATCTAGGTCTGTCATGGGCTTTTGTGCAGCTTGATACAGGTGTTTTGGCCCTACAGCTTCGTCAGTCGGGCAGGCCTTACCTCTCGGGGCTCTTACATCTTCCTATAAAGAGTAGGAGACGACGAACGATTTACACAAGGGGCTGTGCAAGGGTCTATAACAGACCGCATGACATGCTGGCTCAAATAATGATTGTGAGATATATTTAAATTTAAGAGTGCTCTAATGTAAATACTCGAAATAAACGGTGTAATACTTTAAAGATACCAGCCAAGTGCAATCGATTATCGAAAATTGACGATCTACTGGTTTTTCACTTGACGGCGATTGTGTAAATCGTTCGTCGTCGCCTACTCTTTATAAGGTATAGGGGCCCCCGAGAGGACTGGCTAAAGACGAACGGCCTGCCCGACTGACGATGCTGCAAGGCCGAAACACATGTATCAGGCTGTACAAGAGCCCATAACAGGCCACATGACATGTTGGCTCAAGTAATTACTATAAGATATAATTGATTTTAAGTGGATCTCAAGAGAACACCTGAAATAAGTGGTATAAAATGAAGGTTCGTTGATTCTTTCATAAAGTAATGGATGCGCTTGGTTTACTGGGTTGTGGACAACCTGATCTTCCCAAGCTCTTAAGAGGGCGAAATCACGGAAATGTTAGCTGTTTGAAGAAATTCAATTATACAACCTTGTGTTCGATTTTGAAAAACAAGGAACTAATGAAGAACGCCGAAGTTGAAAGATAATCGATCTTGAAAAAAAATTGTCAGTCTTCCTGCTCCATTGTTTGAATTCCAAATAGTTTTGTCACTAACTTTTTGAGGGTATCTCACGGCGAGAAAGCTTTTTTCTTAGATGTTTTGTCATATTGGTGATTTGAAATTCCATCGATTGTTGTTTAATAAAATTTAGATTATTTTAGCTACTTCATTTCTTGCTCTGCTTAGGCAACTAACGTACTGTTTAAAAAACAAAAATGAAAAATAACAGATCAATCAGGAAAGTAATTACTTCAGCTGCCATTCCTTGTGGTATAGCATCAGTTACTGCTAATAGAAGCAAGCCCATAAAAGCAAATGATGTTAGCGTACCTTCTCTTCGCGTAAATCGATTTGGTCGAGTGAGGAACATCACCTTAATATGGCAACAGTTATATAGAAAAGCTCTGTTTATCTGTTAATAAAACTTTCTGCTTTCGGGTAAATAAGCGGTTTTCTGTAAAATATAAAAAAGATGAAAAAAAATAACACTAACAACAGAAGCATGAAGTGCTGTTATTCCCCATGGTATGATAACACGTTCCACAGCAGTAAGCATATGATACACGTTGCATGACAATTGACCAAACATCCATATTCCTACCAATTTTTCCAGAATCACCGACGGTAATCCGAAAGGAACCTAAAGAGAAACATTTGTCGTTGGCTGAAATTCTGAGCTTCCGATGAACACATCGAATTGAGGGTTGGCATACAATCACAATAAATAGAATTACCTAGCAAATCCACATCGATGCAATTCAAACTGTACAAAGTAAAAAGCCTTTAGTTTTGATTATCTATAAGAGGAGCGAAATGTATCCAGTCTGACTACCGCCACCGCGTAGAAGAGTGAATACATATTTGGTCGATTAAATAGCTCAAGAAGTTCTACTAATCTTTAAGGCACCATTTTCATAGATGACCAAGCCCTTTTTTCGGAGCAGCAAGGGTTTTAGATCTGCAATTGACAAGCTATCGATTGATTACCAAAAGCCCGGGAAGAAACCACACTTATAGATATACATACATTTATATATATATATATATATATATATATATATCTATGACCTAGCCCCAGAGTTGAGCAGGAGGAAACGAGCGGCTTGGGGAACGTTTAAGAGCATCGAAGATGTAGTGAAGAGGACAAAGAACATCCGACTCCGTGCCCACCTTTTCGACTCGACAATTATCCTATCCCTGCCCTAACGTATGCAGCAGAAACCTGGTCGCTACGTAAGCAGGATGAAAGATTACTTGCCGTTATCGAACGCGCAGTCGAAAGGTCGATGCTAGGAGTATCTCGTATTTCGCAAATGAGACAAAGGATCCGAACTTCCGACCTACGTCAACGATCGAAAATCAGAGACGCCGTTCTACACGCCAGGATATCGAAAATAAGGTGGGCCGGACACGTGATGCGCTTCAACGACAACCGATGGACGAGAGCCGTTACCGACTGGATTCCTCGGGACGTCAAGCGCTCTAAAGGAAGACCACTGACCCGTTGGTCCGATTTCTTCACGAAAGCGATGGAAGAAAGATATGATGCTCAGCGAATTCCTAGAGCAAGGAGGACCCACTGGGCTACTCTTGCACGCGATAGGGAAAAATGGAAGAGTTGCTGGTACCCGCTCCAGTCACTCGACGATCAACGGGACGACAGGTGATACAGGTGATATATATATATATATATATTATATAATATCCACGGACCTCCCTCTTTGAGGGACCCCGCCCGGCTAATCGCGATCGCGAGATCACTTGGCGCGTCCCCAAGTCGTGGATAGGGGAATAAACGGGAACAAAAGCGACCGTGTGCTTCCCAGGGACGCAAGTGGATTCAGGGGATGAGCTCCCTGCTTCTGCAGCGCCGACTTAACAAAAACTCTATTTCTACGAGTCAAGTCGGCCAAAAGCCTGCAATCAAGCGGCTGGGAATTACATGGGAGGCGGTTAGGAGTCGCCTTCAACAAATAAGCTCCTTCAGCTCCTCCGACAGAGACTGGCAAGCTACTCGTGAGTACCCAGCCCCCACGTTTAGAGCCTGGCAAGCTATGTTGGGTGTCAAAATGCCAAAAACCGTAACAAATATGGGCCTCATTCTCCTGACTCCGAAAGAGCCCCTGGTACGGCAGCGCCAGGTAGGACGAGTACGGATGGGCTGCTAAAATCTCAGGGCCAAACTAGGCTGCCAAGATCGAAACGGACTAAAATGACGATCTTTACCTACTATGTGCAAGAACCCTTGCTCATGAATCCGCTGTAGAAAAACTATAGATACAAACAAGGAGCATAAGGTACGACGACATTGGCCTGGCTGAGACGAGAAGGCGCCATCCTTTTCACGCTGTTTATGACACCGGAGAAGAACTGTTCGTTGGAACATGCGATAGCAGGGGTGTCGGCGGCGCTAGCGTCCTCTTCAAATCGAATTTGACCATGAATATCGATTCGTTTGAATAACTAACAACCCGTATCGGACGATTACGGTTGAACAATGTGTCTCTATGCCGGCTTTGACCATCTTCGTTGCTTACACACCAACATCAAACTATGACGAAGACGAAGTCGGAGCGTTCTAAATGGATCTCGAAAAATTCTTCAGAGAAGATAATACATTCTTCAAAGTCATTGCCGGAGATTTTGATGCAAAAATTGAACTCAGAAGAACGTCTCAAGAACGTCCCATAGTGACTCACGGACTAGATTGCAATGAACAGGGTGAGAGGCTACTGAGTTTATCATGACGAACCAGACCATCCATGGTAACCCACAATTATAAAAGCTTCACTCTCACGCGATGGACGTGAGAGTCTCTCAATAGAGTGTACTATAACAAAACAGACCACATCTTAGTAAATCGAAGAATTTGCCTGACCGATGTCGCTGCTGTTCCTAAGTTCTACACGGGATCAGACCATTGCCTCCTTCGTACAACGTTTCGTTTTTAACGGAAAGGAGAGAAAGTCGCTAAATTCAAATACTGATGTCACAGAACTACCACGGACTGGAAGGTATTCAAATCATTAGTCGGTTCTTGGGAAGATAACGCTGTCGACAACATCGACGAAGAATACGATCGACTCGTTGCATATCTTCACGCTAGCGCTATGAAAGCGGAGAGTCCTAAGGTCACGAGAGACGCTTGTCACCGCAGACACTCGAGCTGATACGTCAGCGTGGAATGCACGAGCTACAGGCTATCGAAATCTTACGTCCAAACTTGCGAAACGCTGCAGAGAAGCGATAATAGAAGACCTCAAAGAGAGAAGAGCAGCAGTTGTGGCAGAAGCTGCAGAAGCTGGGAACAGCATTCTCAAAACCCAGCGAGGCTTTGCCAACTATAAGACCAAGATGATTGCACTACGATACCTTGACGGGGCACTTACAGCTTCGAGAAGGGCCATGGAGAAAACCATCCACCAATACTTCTCGGATCTCTTCGCTAGGCATGTCCTTTTATCATCATATAAATTGAAAGAGGACGAATATGTCGTTCCACTTGCCCTGCTCCCCGAAATCCGACATGATATATCGTCGGTGAAGGATAGAACACACCCGGCTTAGATAGGATTAGATCAGAACACCTGAAGAACCTGCCGCCACTTCTCATCAACACCCTGGCTCGGCTCTTCACTCGCTACCTGTCAGAATGCAAGGTCCCCATTCAATGGAAAACAGCAAGACCGTATTGTTGTTCAAAGAGGGAGACCTTCACGGCATAGGCAATTATCGCCCAATCTGCTTGCCGTCCGTTGTCTATAAGCTCTTTAATCGAGTCATCCTGGACAGAATTGATAGAACACTGGACGAAGGACAGCCATGCAAACAAGCAGGGTTCCGAAAAGGATTTAGTACCATGGACTACATCCACACGATTACAAGACTTATTGAAGTTTCACGAGAGTACAAACAACCACTCTGTCTCACTTTCATCGATCTAAAGAAAGCCTTTGATTCAGTGGAAACAGAAGCGGTTATGAGGCTCTGGATAAACAGGCGTCCCTACTCGGTACATAACGATCCTTCGTGAGCTTTATGAAAATTTCACGACCAAAATATCTTCATTCTACAACGATATCATCATTGACGTAAGAAGAGGGGTTCGACAAGGCGATACAATTTTGCCAAAACTATTCACTGCCACCCTACAAAACGTCATGCGAACATTAGAATGGGACGAAATGGGAGTGAAAATTGACGGTCGACAATTGAACCATCTTCGCTTTGCTGACGATATCGTTCTCATAACACCAAACATCAGCCAAGCGGAACGAATGTTGACTGATTTCGATAACGCCTGTGGAAAGATTGGTCTTCAACTGAATCTAACGAAAGCAATGTTTATGAGGAACGGATGGGTTTCTAATGCCCCATTCACGCTCAACGGAACGACAATCTCCGAATGCTCCAGTTACGTCTATCTGGGTCGTGAAATCAACATGATGAACGACCTAGCTCCAGAGTTGAGCAGGAGGAAACGAGCGGCTTGGGGAACGTCAAGGAGCATCAGAATATAGTGAAGAGGACTAGGAACATCCTATTCCGTGCCCACCTTTTTCGACTCGTCGAATACTCTTGCCCTAACGTATGCAGCAGAACCTGGTCGCTACGTGAGCAGGATGAAATCACTTGACGTTATTGAACGCGCAGTCGCAAGGTCGATGTTAGGAGTATCCCATATCTTGCAAATGAGAGAAAGGATCCGAAGTTCCGACCTACGTGAACGATCGAAAATCAGAGACGCCGCTCTGCACGCTTGGATATCGAAAATAAGGTGGGCCGAGACACGTGATGCGCTTTAACGACTACCGATGGACGAGAGCCGTTACCGAGTGGATTCTTAGGGACATCAAGCGCTCTACAGGAAGACTACCGATCCGTCGGTACGATTTCTTCACGAAAGCTACGTTTACGTACGATTTACGTAGGTACGATTTAGAAGAAAGATATGATGCTTAGTGAATCCCTATAGCAAGGAGGACCCACTGGACTACTCTTGCACGAGATAGGGAAGAATGAAAGTGTTGCTGGTATCCGCTCGAGTCACTCGACGATCAACGGGACGACAGGTGATACACATGATATATGTATTAGTATATATATATATATATAGCGGAGAATTTATTTATTTAATTATTTCATGACCCGTCATCACAATTTTTTGTGCGGATCCCAGTACTTCTAGCACTCGATTCGTTTTTCGCCTTCTTCTTGAATGATGTAGAATACTGGTCGAGCAAGTCTCCTTGCAATCTCGAGGATAGCCTGGCTGTGACGATCCATAGGCGTTGTTGGCTGCCGGAGAGTGTTGGGTGGTAGAGCTCGGCTCTACGTGCTCCACGAAGAGCATCAGAACCACTGGGCCAGGATGCGAAAAAAGCTCTGATAATTTTCAGTTTGTCGACTTCAGCATCGATTTGATATATTTTCATTAATGCTGATGATTTATTGAATTCCTTGTTCAACTTTGGTCTAGAATTTGCTGTTATTAATCTATTTTCATTTGTGCTCTATGTATGGATTGTAAAAATCAGTGAATCGCAGCAGTTGGGTTGCACAAGACGCCCGCACACATTTCTATTGCACTTTGGTCCCAAGCGTGTGTCAAAGCCGCTACAAGCGCGTCTACGCTAGTGTAGTGAGTATCAGAGACTTTTTCTTCCAGCATGGACCCACACGGAGTAGTCCATTTAATTGAGTTAGGCGAGTTTGACGGCCGAATTTCCTTGCAACAAAAGTCTGGGAACACCTCTTGACAGATGACAATTGTCGATCGGGCCGAATGAGGAGTAGCCCAGCCTTGCTGAAGCGTAAATCCGTCGGTGACAAAGTGTTGAGTACTCCAAGGCTTTTTGTGCCCCGTAAAACTTGCTGCTGATAGATGGAAAGTGTTCATTTTGACGTTTCTGTTAAAAGGACCAATGGTGTTTTTAAGCTGGCGCAAATGCCGGCCCAGACCGTCACAGAGGCCAAAAAAATGACTGTGGCCTACGGTTTTTGCTACTGCAAATTTTTGCCTATTCTCCTTGAAAAGTCGGCGCTGATTATGGCGAATGTGAAACGGTTCGGTTTTGACATGCGCTTGGAGCGAATGCGGCAGACACGCGTGCGAGCATCTTGTGCAAATCAACCACTGTGCTACGCTGATTTTTACGATCCATAACTAGAGCATATTTGAAAACAGAGATAAAATAAAGCAGATTTTGGAATTAACTTGAAAAAAGTTCTGATGAAGTTATCAGAACTAATCAAAAAATATTATATCGACGCTAAAATTAACAAAATAAAATCATCAGAATTTTTCCGCACCCTGCATGCATATATTGTAGACGAGGTGCCTTGCGAATGATACGTAAAAGATCACGTTTAGTTGAGGTGATAAAATTTATAGCGTTGTCTAGAAAAATCTGTCCTCGCAATAATTTGTCACTTGACTATTTGCAATAATAGCGGCCATTAGAAACAATGGAGTAAACTCTTTGGAAGCATCTCGCTGAGTCTAACCACCGAGTAATCAAATACATTCCACTAGAAGACTTTGTCCGCCATAGATCATCAATGTGTTGAGAAGATTATGAGAATTATGCTTTTAGTTAAAATTTTTCGCTAGAAATGCTTTTTTTCTTCACATATTCAATGAATATTTTAAAAATAAGACCGCACAGGAAATTGCAAAATATGTAAAGGGAGAATTGCACAATTATTCCAAGCATAAACCTAACGTCAAGATATTTTCTCTCTTTGCACAGTTGCAGAGAAAGCTTCACCCAATCGATAACTCACCAAAAAATTGGTGAAAAGCAGAAGAGCAATAAAGCACTGCGGCAGGCTTCTCCGATTCAGTTGTCTCGTGTAGAGCTAAGAAGTAAAAACATGATGATGAAGCGACGAGAAAACAAAAAGTTGAAAGAAAAAGAGTGAAGCTTAACGCGTGCCCGATAATTAGCACAGATTATATTTCATGCGCACTTATAGTTCATTTTTCTCGAAATCAACTTGATATAACTAAACCTAAAGTATACTTATCATTTGGAACAAAAACGTTTCCGACTGTACAGTTTTGGTAACAAGATGATGAGTATAAGATTTCCTGAGGCTCACATATATTTTCTTTCGTGGAATTCATGGTATCCCAATAACGTAGGCGATCTCTGTACTTGACGCTTTGCGTCAAAAAATTTGAAAACTTTGAATTTTTCCGCCTTCTTCTGCAATCTAAATTCGATGTTCAAGGAATCTTAAGAGTAGAATAATCTTCCAGAGAGAATAACACGTCGAGTAGTCTAATTATCGGAAAAGTAGCTTTGTCTTGAGTAGGTAAAGAAAATGTTCCGTTGACTTCAATAGGAAGTCTAATAAGTTGTGCAAAAAGTTAGTGCCGTTCTGGTTTTTTGATATGATTTTTGCAATGAAACTGCATGATTTTTTTACCGTTCAACTGCTCATTTTCTTGCGAACATTTTGGGCATACAACTTTTCTATACTTGAGCCATGATGAAACTGTCGTGGTGACAATTTCGTTTGCTACTCATGCACGATTGGCGCATAGGGGAAAACGCTACTGAATCTGAGCGGAAAAATGATAGAGCATGGGACGCTGATACGGTTAAAGAAAGAACACCTATGAAGTGGTTTGCGAAGCTTAAAGCCAGAGAGAACAGTTTGGAAGGTCAGTCAGGCTCGACCGCTCCACAGGAAGTTAATCGTCAAACAATTCTTCAAATGATCGAAGAGAATCCCTTGATTATTTGCCGAATGCTGGCCGAAGAGTGCGCTTGTTGCATGTGGCAGGAAGCAATCCAGGTCTGTGGAGATACTCTGGTTGTTAGTTCCGTCTTATGTTAGGAGCGAAGTAATGCGAAAATCATATTAAAAAATTAAAACGGCACGAACTTTCTACATAACCTATTACACGCAAATCGCACTAAAAAGATAATTTGGAAAAATATAGTTTTTGTGTATGAAAATATACGGTGTGGAACAAGTTCGTTAAAAACATCTACACTGCTCGACTTTATTCCCTTTCATCCCACTTTATTTATTGGCATCAGCTCTGAACTCTTCGAATTTCTCCCGTGTTTTACTGAAAACACTACGGACCAATCAAGAGTCATACGTATATTACGTTGTTCTTAAACTGAACTATTTGGTTATTCTTAAATTAGCAGAAGGTTTTTCTTCTTTCTAATTGTAGATAAGACGACAGAGACAAGCGAAGGCTTTACTGGCTCCCTCTTGAGTCATCTCATAATTAACCCATTCAGAGAGACGTTAGCTTTCAATAACAAGAGTGCTTGAGAACTTGAGAATTTGACATACTTACAACTATGGAGTACGCGTGATCATATAGTGACGTACTTAGCATAATTTCACTAAGTGTCCTCTTTCCTAATCTCTTGAGCTTGAGATTTCAAAAAACCCAATGAAATACTATCCACATTACTTCAAATATAGCATTACATCCCATTTGGCTATGCTTGAGACCTCACTCAAAAAAGGAAAGAAAATAAATAAAAAAATATAGAAATCAGAATGAGAAGAATTCAAATTTCAATTGTGAAATTGATAAAATATCGGCAATATCGTTACATGCCCCTCATTGTGATTTTACCTACTATGTCACTTCCTTGCTGAAAATTGGATTGTCAATTGCAAAAACCGGAAGGCAAAATGAATCGTTGGTCTCAAAGATTAGAATTTCACAAACAGGATCGTCAGTTGCAAAGAGCGGAAGACAAAACGAATCGTTGGCTTTAAAAACTTGGCGTTTCACTTTTCTAGCAGGAAATAAATCCGAATGGTGTTCGCATAGTAATATCTAAATATTTGTAATCAGTTAATATAGATAGCAAGGCTCTTTATGAGAATGACATCGTTGGCCTAGATTCATACTGATAAAGTAATTCCTATTGTTTGTGACTCATTTATGGTACATATCGTCTACTACGTTTGAACAGCATTATACATAATCCGTTGAAGCGCTAGAAAAAATGCTGAGCATTATTTATATTCAACTTTCTTCTTTGTTAATGTTTTCGCATAGGCCAGGTATCCATATCTGACATTGAAAATTGTTAATGCCTGCAGCTATAACCACCAGTCTCATTTGAATAGTCGTCAGACTTCCGCTTGATGTATGAATTCGTTGACGAATTATAGCTAGACTTTGACTATAATTTAATTTGAGGAAGTCAGTTAGGAGATGAATTAGTCTATCAACGTTGACAATCAAGGAAATTCAAGCGAAAGACTTTGTGCGACCGACTACCATGTTGATACGTTGGCTCATTGAATAGTAATAGAGTGCCATTAGTTGTCACATAGATAATTTATTTATTATATAAGCATTTTTGGGTATGTACTTGCTACCGTACTTTATGCCCTCTATAAGCTAGTAAATTTGGTTAAGACATCGTACCTGCAAGACTATTCGGCTAGCATTACCGCAAATCGCGACGATAAGGCAACCAACCAGAGTCACTGAGATTGCCAGTGCAAACGATGAAGGTTCTTCGGTTGGTGGTAGAAATAGTAGCACAGGGAGGTTCTCGTACTTATCAGACTTCGTCGTGTTCAGTTTAACTCGATCGTGATTCATTCTGAAATTACGCGACAAAATCTGTAAGTAAATCGAAGACTTCAGTTATTAGAAAGAGAGCGGCAACGCAAATCACGTTGTATAAACGGTAACTGGAATCGTAAATGCACAACGGTTTGAAAAGGTAAGCAGTAATTGAATTCTATGCACATCTAAATGACCTGTTGGTTGGCAATATAGTGAGGTGAGTAATGTGAAAAACCTAGCAATCGCAACATGATGATTTGCTGATAAACACATCGCTTGATCTCCAATAATTGAAGCAGTTCGGAGAATTTTGGAGGGAAAAAGGCATGTGGCGCAGTGGTCAGAGGTGGTTTGCGTCGCACACAAGGTAGATGATCAGATCTCGCGCTCATGGCTCACCAGGCCATCCATCTCTCCGGGGTCGGTAAAGTGGTACTAAAACTGGTCTCAGACTTGTCTGGGAGGATAAGCAGCACTGACTCGGTTCAGCGGGAGGCCACAGCGAGTCATTGTAAAGGCTAGATATGCATTCAGTCACCTCAAACGAAGCTAAAAATTGAAGACGAATGCATGGCGCATCTCTCAAAGATTGACCAACGCCAAGAGCTTTATCCTTTATCCTTTACCTTTTTATTTGAAGAATATGACATCTTCGACAAAAACTGTGAGTCGTTTGTTTAGTCAACATATCACTTTGCGAAATACTTAAATTTGACGAGAAATCATGTCGAGCAAATTTGCGTATGTCAATGCTCTTTGGTAAAGTCGTGTTGCAGAACCGTGAAATAGAGCTGATGTAGTAGGTAATGTTTACTCTACATTAATTATTCTTTCATAATAATGAACAAAAAACAAAATATCGTACTACTAAAATGATAACGGAAAAAGCTGCATCACATCATCATCTCTACGAAAAAAGTTTTTAACCACATCAAAACTCTAATTCAGCTGTTTAGATCATTGCCAGGAACAGTGGCATGTAAATGTGGATTTCAGGGCGGCATACTATATTGCACATATTTGTCTATCTGCATATCTATCCATTTATCTCTCCCTCTCCTCTCATATATATATATATATATATATATATATATATATATATATATATATATATGAATGAATGAATAGTCTATATCGACGTGGATTACCGGCTTTGGCCTATTTTGTGCAAATACGTGCACAAAATTGTTGAGCTCTTCCCCACCCTGGTTGTGGTTTATGCGATCACCTGTGTGTTATCGCAGTCCCACATCGTCTAAGAAACCCACTTTACTAAGACGAGGTGGTAATTTGTTATTCCAGTAAAAATTCGATTGGAAAAAAGTACTGCCACATTAGAGGGCTGAAGTGCGAATCTTGGTCAATTTCGAATGATCAAGTGTACTTTCAAAAAAATTGCGCTTATCATATTAATATTTAAAAGATTTTCTTTTTTTCAACAGTTTTTTCATGATCTTCTTATCCTACGCAATTTATGCCAGAGTAAAGCGTCAAATCAACAACATTATGCAAATTAATGACTATCTATCGCAGTCACTTCTTATTTACTCTCCTCAGGAGGGCAGATGAAGCGCAGCGGTTAGAGGTGTTTTTCAATACGTACAGCCTTATCCGTTCGATCATGTGCTCCGAGCAACTAAGACCTTTTTCCCTACGAGGCAAACGGATTCTACGGAATTCATCTTCGCGGGTGGAAACAATTCCTTGATATCTGGATTGATAGAGGAAAAGAAAATATCGTGTATGCCCAATATGCATTAAATCACTCTTATCATGACACGAATGGATTCGTGTGCGTGGTATATCTCTTGGGGATCGATCAACGCCGAATGGTTCGTCCCTCTTATGCTCATGGCTATTCTGCTCAGTTTAAAGCCTAAATAAAAGAAACGTACAAAAAGACATCAAAAAGAACGCTTAGAGAAGAACAATAAGGTTTTATCTAATCATGAATGCAGTTACTTATTGCTTTTATTGACTAATCAACCGATAACGGCGACAAGAACACTATGCCATAAATAATTATAGCCTTTCGAAGCTAATTTTCTAAGCCCCTAAAGACCTTTTCAGGCTCATTTCCCATTCTATGCGCCAAGCACTGGAACGATGATCTCAAGATGTGCGTATGGCATTTTAGAGCTTATTACTAAGTAAACAATTACTCCTATGCGACGCTATGATTGGTCAGTACGTTGTGGTTTTAGCTCATGACTGCCGCTCACTAACTTTGACCGATTATGGTGCAGTTCTAAGATTTTTACTGAGAATCGTAGCAGATTTTACGGAATTTGAAGATTCTCAGCGAAAATTTAGCTAAAAATGTGCATCAGCCAAAATTACTACTTATTACACTTAGAATTTTGAGTATATTGACAACAAATGCCATTATTAATAATGTCATTCAAAATTCAGTCTCCCTTACTTCTTATCCACTATATGATTGCGACGACTACACATCATGTGGGAGCTTTTGTGGCGATTAGTCGTGAGGTGTTAAGATGCTTTTATGAAAATGAGCTGTAATCTGAACGGAAACGAAGATGCTGAGGCTTAAAATCATCTAACTGAGAGGTGCATAAAGGCGGTTAGTCATCAACCGCAACAAATAAGCTCAACGTCTAGTCTGCGCCGGATAAAATTGAAGACCGCCCCAACATGACGAATAACGACGGACTACAAGTGTTGCCAAATCTAGAGACCTTTTACCAGAACATTTCAAAAGCTTGGGCAGTAAATGATAAAAAAACCATTTGCTGAGAAGTACAATGCATGAGTCTTTTACAGTAGTAGTCTATCAGGCGATTAAGCCTATCTTTTAGTGGACCGTATTTGAGTTACTCCATGACTGGGCAAAAATATAAATGTTGTAGCTGATAGTTTTTTCTTATTCTCCAAGTCGAACCAATTATTACTCTGTGCGAAATATTCTATGAACACTGGAAGCAACCGTCTGCTGAGGAGAACGTCAGTGAATTACCTACAAAGAATTCATCGAGTATAGGCTTAATTATACTAAACGCAGTGAATTATGATAACGAACAGAGGCTACCCCGATAAATAAGGGAAAAAGAAGCGGCAAAACATTTTAGATAGTCATTCCAGGCGGATAGGCAGAGAGGCGGAGGCAGGAGATACAAGTTCTTCACTGTTCAAGAGGTAAATGTAAAATAGTAAAGACGCAGTTCAGAGAACTTTGTTAAGGAAACGGCTAAACAAATATCAAGAGCAATATAAAATTTTAGTAGCGAAGTCTATTTTCCAATCAAAAATTGTCATAGAATGATGTTGGTTAGGGATGGAATAGAAAAGAAAAAAATTTCAATCGTCGTCAATTGGCTGTCATCTGTTAAATTGCAAAATTTGAAATAATGTCAGCAATCACCTCAGTTTTTATTATAAATGACGAAAAAAGCCTAAATAGTGTTAGATTGATTGAGAAATCTAAATGAAGGAACAATGTAGATGAAGCTTTCAAATAGACGAACCCTTCACTACTAAGTGAACTACAATACGTTCAGTCTCTGAGAAAGGTGTGTGCATCGAAACGTCAGCCGCCAGTACTCAAAAAGATCTATCGATAGTCTAGAAGAACTTTTGATCGGAAAAGAATAGCATTCTTGCGAAAACTCGAAATACAGATTAGTTCCTAAGCTATTCTTATCTTTCTCTAAGTAAACTGCTGTCACCGGAAATAAGATTAAGCCTTCCGATTCTTTAAAAATGAATGAAAACCCACGCTTTTTCATTGCCTGAATTTCTTTTCTAACAAGTTCACGACTGGAAAAATTTATTTGGTTACAAGACCCACATAATCTCGAACACAACCTTTAAGCGTTGACTAACTGAAACGAGTAGTGCCTAGCCATCGCTGTTCGTAATGAGCGTATATGATGACTTTCAAGCCGCACTTGTTCGCTCGGACGCGGAGACTATCAGATTTTTCGTACTACTATATTTTCCATGGAAGTTCAGTAAAGTAATACAGGTCCGTATATTTTGTTAAGATCTGCCGTAATTTCTAGTTATACTGATTGGTTGTTTGTTGGGTTATTACGAGCGAACACAAATTATCTAGACACGACAACATGAAATCGGATTTCCTGCACTTTTGGGTCCCTGAGATCAAGCTATTTCATAAACAAAAGAGTGTGTGGAAGATACGAATCTCATGCATCTGATAATTATATAAAGATAAATGACCATGAAATTTTTTCACGAAACGTCGATGCCAATCCGACAAGAAATAGAAAAGCAAGCTGTTCAGTGAATTCCGCGATTATTGCATCTGCAGGTAAGTGGGTGGTCGATAGTGGCCAGACTAAGACTCCATAATAGCAATATGAAGCCATTTACCCCTCATAATTAACTCTTACTAGTTCAGCATTTCTCTCGCGGAGACGATTCTTGAGTATGTCCTATACAGACGTGTCCACATCTTTTCCAAGCCTCACGGGATTACATTAACAAAAATTAGCCAGATTATTTTTATGTTTTTCCCTGAAATATTCTATTTATGGAGCATGCTCTGCATGAGAATATGTCGACATCCGTTGCAAGACTCGTAATTAGAAGGTGGATAATTGAGGAAACCTAAAGAAGGTTTTTTTCCCTTTCCGTTTCAACAGGCAATAACATTTTATCATATGTACTAACGAAGATATTTTTTTCCTCTTCCACATCATTTAGAATGCGAGTTTATAACGAGGAAATAGTTAGTTGTCGTTACACTTATCATTGAAAACTTCCTTGCTAATTAGACACGTTATACCACGCAAACTAATAAGAAGGTTGCCAAGGTGCGCCTTTATAGATATCGAGTCTAGAAAATTACGGAATTCAAGCAAAAAATATTAAGTTTCGTTGTAAATAAAGCCTTTATTGCCTTCAGTTGAACTCGGAATAGACCAATGACTCTTTCCTGTTGATAAGTTTAAATATAGTCATTATGCTTCATCGTGGCCGTTTCACCACCATCGTGTTCATCAGAAGCACAATGATATGAGTCGAGTGTCTGAACATGACGACTCTGTCACAGTGTGCTACCCTGTTCTATTCCAACGAATAGAACCGTATATATATATATATAATATATTTTTTTTTTTCTAGCATTCAGTTCTTTTTTTCCGTCCTCTTCTTGAACGCCGGAGAATACTGGTTGAGCGAGTCCTCTTGCAATCTTGAGAATAGCCTGGTTTGGCGTTCCATAGGATTTGTTGTTAACTGTTGGAGAAATGTAGAGGGTGGAGCTCGGCCCCACGCGCGCCTCGACGAGCATCGCAACCACTCGACCACGGCGTTCCCATATATATATATATACATATATATATATATATATATATATATATATATATATATTACAATGGAAATGAACAATTGCTAAGACTATGAGACTAGATACCTGTGAAACTGCAGATGATGGTAGCGAAACGTTATGCAAAGTATAGTAACCCCTAAGGGGCGACTTGGACCAGCTGAGGTGCACGATTGTTTGAAGTCCTTTCTCACTGCATAAAAGTTTTCTTATAAAAATTTGACAGTTTTTTGAAAGCTTAAATTTCTGGAATCTCAATGATTTGTTCAGTTTTAGAAAAAGACATTTTAGTACGATGCAGCAACGAAAATAAGATTATATTTCACGCTTCATATTCTTCATCTGCTCTGCTGGGGCTTCACTATAGCTCTTTACTAAAGTTTTATTGGTAACAAGATAGCCTAAATTTTTTACGAATGTTTTGAGAATTTTGGTGACATAGTTGGTTTATAGAAGGTTATCAGAGAACGCCGTAAGGGCGAAAAAAAATCACATTTAACGCCTAAAAATGTTACTCCGCCGCTTGGACGTCATGTGGTTTATTGGTAATAATAGCTGAAGTTTATAGGTCAGTGGTATCCTATCATTTCATAGAGAATGGATTATTACAAATGAACCCCTTCCTAAAGCTTTTATTGTAAAGATTGACTACTTCTTTTGAAATCCTTCATTTTTCAGCGGTAATACCACTTCATTGTAAAAAAAAACCAAACAAACTTCTAATCCCTAATGTGCAATTGTAACCCTGTTTTACGAGAACGTAGAGCATATTTTTTACTACTAAACTTTTCTAATAGAGGTCTATGTGGAGGAAATTCTAGTGTGTAACTCGAGTAAGTGTAAGAAGAGGGCGCGTTCACATTGCGTTTGATACGGTAGTTCCCCTATCAGCACAATGCTATAGCATCCAGAAAAAATTTTTGTTTCTCATTCGCTTTTCGGCCATTTTACCGTGAGTATATATCGTTAGCTGTACAAAAGCATATCAGCGTTAAGAGAATTTTCTGTAGCATCAGAATCACGTTTCTACAAAGTTTCTGTCGATGCGGTGAGAAAATCCTCAATGAATCAGCGATAGTTGCCGCCGGTTTTAACTATTAGTGTAATAAAACATTATCGAGTTACACGGTAGATTAAGCGATAATCTTTCTAACAAGTCGCTGGTGTGGCATCCCTTTACATTTTACTCAGCTGTAAACCTTTTTGTCGACTTTGCTTATCGGCCAAGTCACCGAGCGTGGAGGGGGGAACGATCGCGTTGAAATTATTATTCAATTGCGAATTTTTTATCACATTGACAGAAACTTCAGGTGAAAACATAGATTCTGATTCTACGGAAAATTGTCTACACGCTGATATGCTTTTCGGGCTTTCAGCGATTTATACGCATAACAAAAATGAAGACAAAATGAGTGATAAACAAAATTTTCTTCGAATACTACAGCTTTATAAAACGGTGTTGTAGATAATCAGCGACGTGGACTTATGGCCAGAGACTTAAGCAATTTAATGACTATTAACGCTTTTGTGAAAATTTCCTGTACAGCAAATGAGATTGGCTTGAAAACTGCACCGTTTAACATATAGGTGCCGGAATTTTTACTATCCCTCTGTAGTATAATGTAAAAGCCATTTGAAGAACAAAATACACCCATTAGGTTCTTAATATTCATGTTACCGAACATTTACCAAAACGACAAAGAGGAACAAAAAATACCTTTTTTTGGAATATGTGTGCGGATAGGGGAAAAGCACCGAGAATACTTCTCTGGAAACACATAATTCTGACCAATAGTTTGCATAATGTCGATGTTCTAGGCCTTTTATTCAAACAGTGTTGTCCCATACCGATTAGAATTCTTACACTATCCATAAGTACTCAACCTTTTCTCGCTTACCTCAACTCTAAATAGTTGGAAATAAACGAACGATTGATATAAACTTAGTTATAATGAGAGTTCTCCTTGAACAGGTATCCAATACAGCATGCATAAGAATTTTTGATAAATTGCTAGTTGTTCTCCAACTTTTAATTTCTACGACGACTCATTGATCATGTATAATACTACTGAGGAACGAAACTAAAAATTTTCCTCGTTATCCTCTTCGTACAATGCAATACAATTGATTGAATATCAAATTCAGTAGGATTGCATAGTTAAGGGGAGTTCTTCTTTACAGAAGGCATGTATGACTAAAACAAAAGCATATGAACAAGTAGAGAAGATCATGTTTTATCAAAGCAATACAGGAATTCCTAAAATTGATGCCAAATGAAGAAAAAAACTTCAGTCAAACAACGAAATTAGTGCAAATCGCTCTGCGCGCATCTATTACTGCAGCGGTCCGTTAGGGGTCAAATTACAGACTCTTTGAAATCCGGCATTGATAAGCAAAATGTGTAAATCTCAAAAAATTATCGTGTTTAACTGAAGCGAGGTAAGTAATAGTGTAATAGTTTTATGGGCGACGTTTCAGAGACTTCGTCTGCTTCAGAGCGAACATAGTATTGCAATATCGTAGGAATCGGTGGGTTATCGATGTCTCTTACACCGCCTTTGAGCGCTATCAAAAGATCGGAAAAGGGGCTATGTCTAGCGTGGCACCAATCCTTCCGATCTGATTCTGAAGCCTCAACCTTCATAAAAGACACCTCAAAAAATTTTCGTGTTGATATTTTTGACTCCGGCTCCAGGATTGTGACAGTTTGTTCAAACTCTTTATCGCTGGGCTTCTGTGCCTATGTAGGCCTATAAATGCACTTTGTCGAATTCGAATCTACCATCTACATGTTTATGCAGATTCGAACTGTTTCGCGAATACATTGATCCCTGTATGCCTTACATTTTATCAAATGTATTGCGTTCGAACTCATACTATCCCTTCTCCTTTCGCTAAGGCAGCTTGCATGATATCCTGAGCTTCAAAAACGAGTATAGATATGTCGCGGAGTGGAGGACGACTCAGGGTGTTGAGTGGGAGTTCAACAACTACCACACAACTTTCAAAGCTACTTCTTTCAAGGCACTCTCACTAACGCGATTAATTTTATACGATATAAGATCTAGCTTGGAGGGCGCTTATCTAGATGGGAAGTGTTTTTTTTTTCAAATTCTAACTCCACCTTTTGGACTAACACAAGTGACTGATGTTTGTAGCTACTGGAAATGGTTGATTATCGTGAGGTTTCCAACGATTCTTTGCTCTTTTCCACTCCTGCGCACATATTTCGAATCGTTCGGTGCCTGCCTGTCGATGTGGGCTTTTTTCATCTGTGAGGGTTGAGCGGAAAGGTAGTGGACCTGTATATTTATGATACTTGAACTGCGGTGCCACTGCGAATCAGTCACTTTCCATTAGCTTTATTTTCACGTTTAAGAATGGGATTCAATTCCCTCCTGAACTTTGTCGTATAACTTTTACATATTCCTGTTGTCTATTTTAAATCTAGAAGCATTTCTGTATTCCCTCTTGTGTGTGAAAGTACGATAGCACATTCGTCTAGATATCGACAGTGGAGTTAAGGTTAGTAGTCGAGAATTGAAGCTTCCACTCGAACTCCAGTTACTAATCGCTGTTCTATGGCTGACCACTTGATTTTTGTGGAGTATTTTTTACCACCTGGTAATGGTACAACTACAACAGCACGTCTAGGCTCTAAAGAAGGCGGTGTCGTCGAAACGTCAGCCTACTAATCGTACTGCGAGATAAACTCAGCATACGACACAACAACGTCGTCTAGCAAATCGCCTGGTTGAAACGGCCAAGTTTTTCATACCTTAACTACGACATTATGGAAAGAGAATCATTCGTTGTTGAATTGATAAGTCACGTCACACACATTTATTTTCTGCTCATTTCCTATGGAGAGAATGGCTTACTTCTATGGTCATTTAATACGGTTGTATGAAGCGACATAACATCTAATGACCTCACCATATACGCAGTATAACGTATGCTCATGTTCAGATGAAGGTAAAGTAGCTGATATGTTAGCCATCGAAATATTACCACTACTGCTATAGCTAGTATTATCAATCTCAGTCAGCTAAGCAAGATTAGTTGAAATGACGGCAACACTTTGCGACAGCCTTTTTCTTATCCTTATAATCACACTAAGACTGAAGCTTCTACTATGTGAAGGAAGGGACGTGGGTAGGGCAGCTGCAGGAAGCATAAAAACATTGATCATTCGATGGATAACATTATTTTAGACAAGCAAATGGGCATCAAATCCATTAGAAGCAACTTGGAGGTGAGCGCGGTCGCGTGCACGAATACTATATACGATTAGCTATTTTACCCTCAGGAGATATCAAGTCAGTGTAATTTGGAACATTGGTAGGAGTTTACAGTTTCCGAAAGGATGGGAGTCATGATTCATTGCACAAAATCGCGCTAATACCCAGATAAGTACTGCACATAACCTCGATTATAGTACACACGCAGCTATTGCGTCTTGCGTCTAATCGCATCGAATAAACTTTCTAGCAGAAGTTATCTCCTCTGTCATTACCACGAATTGCGGGATAATTCCTCACAAAGCTTCTTACTTTTCTGAGATTTCTCGTAAAAGATTTCCAAGTATAACTCAGCGATTCCTGAACAAAGAACATTGAAAATTATTTCTCAGCAGAGAAGATACGGAATGCTAATCAAGAATTCTACAGCGTTCAAAAAGAGGACGAAGAAAGGAATTGAATGCTAGTAGTACTGTGATTCGCATAGTGAAAAAGAATTGTGAAGATGGAACAACAAAGTGTTTAAGGTGTCTAAAGTGAATATACGGAATTTTTCTTATTGAAGCAAGGAGTAAGACTAAGAGCAAAGTGTCTTCCAGAAATAGATACTCTACTTCCTGAACTGACTAGCTATTGAAGGGAATTGAATTTTCACATTCTTAAGTTATACAATCCCTTTCACGCTCGCAGTTTTAGCACCATTCACGAAGTTCGTGCAACTAGCCGTCAGAAATTTTCTTTTGAGTAAGGGATTTATGTAATTAAAATAAATAAAAAAACATGGACTAAATAAGTATAAATGAATTCATGTGTACATATATGTAATTATTAGTAAGTTTTGTGAAAAGATTTGGGATATGATGTTAGTAAAGCGAGTTTCTCTCTGAGTTCCGTAAATTCATCACTGCTATATCGATAAGAGAACTACTAAATCGACTTAGGAAGATTCTCTGAAATTAATAGCAGTAAAAAGAAATTTCAGGCGATACAACTAGCTAACTCTGCGGATAATTTTCATTAGTTAAATACATAAAATTCTCTAGTCGAATTTAGCAGTGCATGTCAACCGAAAAAAGAGGCTATATCATGATAACGGCGCCATTACTTCTCAGAAAACAAACATCATCAGGTTTCTATAGGCAGATCGGAGCACAGATAATGACCTCGCACATGACGCGGCTTTTTTAACATCTAAGGGGGTGCCCCTTCGGCTAGCTCACCCCCTTGCGGACTCGCCGAGCCCGTCACCTATGCAGCGATAGTGGAAATTGGTATCAAACTTGTCTGAGGCAGGATCCCTGATCCACCTGGAACTGCCCAAGCAAGGCTATATTAGGATCCAGAAAGTATCATTTCGACCAACATTCAATACATTTATAACAAAGATGAAGAAAGCGAGAGCAGCATCTGAATCGATGCCTAAAAAAGTTCGAAGACCTTCGTGGAAAGTACATGGGAGGAAAGGAATCGAATGCAAGACGTGTTGGGGCAGAACAATGCGGTACGTGTGATACTGGGTCATATATTAATAATGGAAAAAATAATGATAAATATAGGCTCATAATGCATGAGAAAAGAAGACAGCAAGTGCCGTGCACTTATACTCGTCAGATGCTCTTTTGAAGAAGCAGTGAATTGTTGTAGATTGCAAAGACCCTTACACACTTCACGGAGAACGTTATTTCAGTTTAGATGCCTGCAAAAGCTAATATATAATAAGTGAAAAACAAACTAAATTCTTCCATATTTCGAAACATAAGCCCAAGTGTAATCTCAATAACCAAAATTTTCTAACGTTTTGACTACTCTTTTCGCAGTGTTTGATATTCCAAATATACTCAAAAGAATTGAGTGTTGAGCAAAATTTCGACCTCAGACGGAAACTGAACTCGTGTTTCATCTATACAGGGGACGCGTGCTACCAGTACATCACCGAGGCCACCGTTTAGTTACCATTTATTCTTTAATATTTCACTATTACAGCTATAAGCTACGAACCCAATAACAGGTTTAATCGGTTGAGCACATATCGCGTTCTAAACTCAGTTAAACTAAAAGCCATTGTGCATATGTAATACTCAAGGCTCATGTGCTCCCAGCATGGGTGAAACGCGGGTTGAACTCCCGTCTGAGGTCAAATTTTTGCTTACCACTCAATTCTCCTAAGCATATTTAAAACATCGTGGCACTGCGAAAACAGCAGTTGAAGCATAAGGAATCTTAGTTTTATATATGCACACGATTGTCAGCTTGACTGGGTCTAGAAAGCAATATGTGCTCACCCGATCAAACCTAGTAACGGTTGGTGGCTGATAGCTATGATAGTGAGATATTGAAGAATGAGTGGTGGGTAAGCTATGGCTTCGGTGGTGTAGTGGTGTGACGCGCCCTCGGTATGGATGTAAACTCTATCATAGGACGACGGCAGATGAGAAAAGGAGTTGAAAATGACATCTAAATATCTTTGTATGCAACAAAGATCAAATAAAAGCTCTATATTCGAGAGGATTATTGGTAGGTACAGCAAGCGGTTGTATAAGGCAGTTATTTATCTACTAGCTGCATGCTTCAGGTAAAATGACAGAGCATGAGACGTTCGCCGTTGTTGAATTCTGTACGGATTCTCAGTTCAATCGACTCTATTGAGCAGCGCAGAAATGCATTGATGTGAATTTTTCTCATACATTAAGTTTTAGCGGTCTGCCGATGTATTATGTTACACTTCTAGCTCTTCAGACAAGTCTGGTACCAATTCACCGTCTCTCAAGCGACGCATAATTTGTTTGAACAGGGCCCCACTTCGAAACGCGACAACGAATAATCTGGGACACTTTTAGCTCGTCACTTCGAGGATAGTCAGGACTAGTGTTTAGATGGGGATACATCTCACCATTGAGGGTCATACTGCTAATCCGAACATCTGTTAACCGCAGTGATGATTAAGTTGCGTTTACTCAGATCGTTGTTGATATCATCGTTTTCAAAAAACGAGTAGTTACCGATTGACTACTTACACTAGATGGGTCTAATTGAACTCGATAACTTCCTTTCACTTCACTTCGTTTTTGCATCAGTTATCCAAGGAGCGCATGTGGCGCAGTGGTTAGAGGTGTTCTTCGCAGCTCACGAGGTCAGTGTTTCAATCTCGCTCTCATGGCTCACCATACCATCCGTCCGGGATCGGTAAATTGGTACCAGATTGCAAACTTGTCTAGGAGGATAGGCAGCACTGAGTCGGCTCAGCGGGAGGCCACCGCAAGTCATTGTAAAGACCAGATATGCATTCAGTCTGCTCAAACGATGTTAAAAATTGAAGATGACTGCATGGCGCATCCCTCAGGAATTTATCAACGCCGAAAGCTTTATTCTTTTACTCTTCATAATCCAAATTAAACTATATGTAGCCTTCCAGGAGGAATACAGCGATTGTTATACAAAGAAGCCAAAAGGAAAAAAAGACAATTTGCTTGAATGCCGTGAATTATTCTGTCACAATATGAGATCTGTTTGCTGATGAAATACTGACAATTCTGTTGGATAATTTCCGATACCTCATTATAAAACCAAATTCACTGGCTATTTAATCCTGAATGAAGTACCTCACTGTGCATGCAAATAGAAGACGAATGTGCGCTCCATGCATTTAAATGATCAACACCGTGCACTATTTCGTATTGACACGCAAGAACACTGCTGTTTTTAGATGAAGAGTAGTGAAAAACTCCAAATGTAATAGAAATATCCCATTCTAAAAAGGTATATGAATTTATTGGATAAAAATTCAGAAATTGTAAGAAAACAAAACCAGTCACCCCAACAACTTTTTTCTAAGTGATATGAAATTAACACACTATGGAGTTTCGGCCTTACAGACTCGTCAGTCTGGTAGAATCCGTCGTCCTTCGATAATTTTATAGTCAGTTCTCTCGGGAGCTCTGCTCCCTTACAAAGAGTCACCGAAGACGAACGTTCAACACTCTATGTCAAGCAAAATTTTCACCTAACACAGAATGTTTGCGTACTTGATTGCTCTTTGTCTGGTATTAATATCATATTATACCTTTATTTCGAGTGCTTTGTTTAGACCACGCTCAAAGTTCAATAGGTCCTATCATTATTATTTGAAACTTGTTATACAGTTGATTGTTGGAATTTAAGCGTAACTCAATAAAGCACTCGAAATAAAGGTATAATATGATAAAAATATCAGCCAAAGCGCAATCGAGTGCGCAAACACTCTAGGTTAGGTGAAAATTGCGCTTGACATAGAGTGTAAAATGTTCGTCTTCGATGACTCTTTGTAAGGGAGTAGAGCTCCCGAGAGAAATGACTATAAAAATATCGAAAGACGACGGGTTCTGCCCGACTGACGAGTGTGTAAGGACGAAACACGTGTATCGGGCTGTACAAGAGCCCTTACCAGACCGCATGACAAGTTGCCTCAAATAATGATGAAAGGATTTGATGAATTGATGTTAATGAAAAAAATAATAAGGAAAAGAATGGAGCGTAGTCTTGATAAAACACTCGAAATAAAGGTACAAAATGGAGTATTATGTCAACACCGCTTAAACTGAATATATCGAAAAATTGCTCAAATTCTGTGATTACTTTACGGCTGATGAATGAATTTTCTCATTCTTATGTGAACAAGGATAATATGATTAGATTTTCGGAATTGTTCCCCCTTTTTCTTCATATCGAACAATGAAAAACTTTGCAAAAAGCGAAAGAAAAGTGTGTCAAATAGAATCAAATCATTGATATGAAATATTTTTCCTAGTAGTAAATTTAAATTTATTCGTTTACCAGTTTTAAATAGGCCTAATTATCAGATAATTCGCGTAGTCGCCAGTACAATGTATGTGTATGCATGTTGACCTGTCCAAAAAACAACAAGAACTTCGAGTGAACGGAATGTTGGGAAAGTGAGATGAATTTTGAAGAAGTGGCCAAAAAATCTGATCATAAAATATGGGGGTGTGTTTATAGAAAGTGTCAGAATTCTGAGTGATGCGCAAAACTTTGGACGTCAGGAGGGGAATCAAAACCGGATTGCACCTCTCCGCGAGTGACGCGTGCCAACCAATTGCACTACTGACGCTTGTTTTGCCACCACTCTTTCTACATCACACCGTATCAATCTGTCGGCAACCAACCACAAACGGTTTGGTTTGGCAAGCCATATGGGCATTGATCCCAGTCATGCTATTAGATTTTAGATATATGACGTTGATGTTTTGTACATCACTCAACATTACTGGGCATATCTATCACAACAAATCATAGAAGGGGTTAAATCAAAGGAAATCATGTTACTTACATTTATTCAACATCTGTCAGCCTAACTGGGATCAATACCGATATGGCTTCCGAGGCCAGACCGTGGCAGTTGGTTGCCGACACACTGATATGTTGTAGCATAAAAAGAGTGGAGGTAAAACAAGTATCGCTAGTGCAATTGTTTAAACACGCTCTCGGAAAGAGTGAGTGAGGGTTCGATTCCCATTCGACGTCAAAGCTGTGCCCATCACTCAACAGTATTGATATGTTTGTGACATCATATTCACTACTAAAACTGGTTGAACAAAAAAGATCCTTGTTGGCTTTCTGGGAAAAAAGCTAGTAAATACACCAGAGCTTCTAGTGTGTAGTGAATGAACACATAAGCAGTAAATAGAATGAGAATTCAGCGTTTAAGTAAACGAGTTTCGAATTTACAATTTGTGTAATTCACGCAAAAGGGAATTGATGAATTTCTGCATCAAATTGATAGTTGCCACTTTTTTCATAGCAAAGATTGGTTAAAAAACACTCGAATGTTATATGGAGCCGATAAATTTGATTAGTAATTGTATTGTGGAGAAACTTGAACTGCAGGAGGAAAATCAAGCGTGATCGTCTGCATATTCTCTAGTGATACTTGAAAAAGAATAAAAAGGAGGGAAATCTGAAAAGTTTGTTTCATTGCTTGAATCTTCAACCGCAAAAGGTATCAAAGTAGCAGGATAAAAATCTTTTTTTTTTCATAATTTCACCACGGTCCGTTACATATTGACAGCGACCTTGAAGATATATATATAACTGGATCTCTAAGTGCGCTTTCCACAGAAATTCTTGTAAAGCAAAATATTGATAACACGAAAAAAAAATTGAAATTATGATAAGAAAATAGAAGCGAATAGATTTCATTGAAAGTTCAGTCTACTGTGGAAGAGTCATTAATCTACTCTTTGTATTATTCATAATTTGCCACAAGTATTTCCAACTTCAAGCTGATTCATTAGCATTAAATTGAAACTAATTCATGATATGTTATACGCTATAAAATGTAAATAGGTAGTGCAAGCTGTGATGACTTCCTTTCTTAATGATTTCTGAAGTAAAAGGTGAAAAATTTGAGGACATGTTCATCAGTTTATCCTAAACGCATTGTCGGTAAACATTTCGTCATGAACCCTCAACAGAAAGAAAGAAGAGTAAAATGATATCAAAAGATGACCCATAGTACCATGAAGACAACTAGGATGCAGAAGTTGGAAAATTTTCAAAAACTAAGCGATTTGGCAGATACAAGTTCTTGACATTGATGTGTTATTAACATGTCATCACAGCTGCTTACCTGCTCATTAATTCGATCTGAAAGTTGTTTTTGTGCGATAGTGCTGATGCCTCCATGAGCTATTCACAACTTCCTTTTACTTACAAATTTTAGTCCTTCCTTAATGTTCTATGAAAATGTGTAGAAATGCTAAAAGAATTTACTGACAGTAAATAGTACTATGATTACCAATTAATATGGGATAATTTGTAGTATAATATTCTACTAATGGCTTTGGAATCCAAAGTGCTACTCATGATAGTGGAACTGTAGATTTACCAAATTATAAGGGAAGTATTTATATAGATATACATATAAATATATGTATATATGGCCGTAAGCCACGTAAACAACAATCGACAATCAGCCACTCCGAAAAAACGTCACGGAGCTCTTTTCACTGTACGTTGAGTGTCAATAGTTCGGCGTCGGCTACTCTATATGTAAGATCGTATCGCCAAGGACTGACTGAATCGAAAGACACCGTGTTCTTGATGAGGCTGAAAGGCCGAAACAAGTGTGTAGCACTTTATAAGTTCCATAAAAGACCTCATGAAAGGCTTAAAATATGCTGTCAAGCTATAACAATCTATACTATGACGACACTGCGGCACACAGGTCGACGTCCACCCGTCAAGAGACGAATTTGCTCCAGCTGTAAAAGAATTCTAATCTTCCTGTAGAAAATTTGTCTCGGATGCACGCACCGAGTGTTTGCATGGAAACATGGCAAAGATCATCTCAGAAATGCGGAAAATGTTGCGCTCGGTCTGTATTGTGCGCATCAGCAATGAAAAACTTCATAGCTACGCGAGCCGCAGCCCTTTATCTAAACCCAGTCGACTTACGAAGTGGCGGCAAAACCATGAAAGTAATAGAGGAAGTATTGAGAGGGAACTTCACATGAAGACACGGCGTTTGAGTACTAAATAAGCTGTACTATGTTGCTATTGAATGATAAGCTTATAGTAAGGTTTCATTATAGAGAATGATTATCGCTTTACTCAACTTGTCTGAAATAATTTCCGCTCCTATCTAATTTTTTACCCAGTGGGAAATTTAAGAGGCGATGACGAATTGATATTACCCGACGGCGAAAATGGATCTATGTCCAGAATTTTGAACTCTGTTTATTACATTTAATTCGCTCATCACTCAGGACCTTGAGCTCACTGGAACAACTATTATTGTTGACACCAAATTTTTATCGACTAAGGATTTACGTGACAGACTGTCATGAAAGAGAATTCAAAAAAAAACTGAGCCGTCCCCTTATTCTGGACTTTACGAAAATTGCTTTCAGTCAGTTGCAAGCATTTCAGTTTGAGGAAAAAAGTATACACCTCAAAACCACGGTAAACTTG
Organism: Parelaphostrongylus tenuis; assembly: GCA_019055375.1. NCBI lineage: Eukaryota > Metazoa > Nematoda > Chromadorea > Rhabditida > Metastrongylidae > Parelaphostrongylus > Parelaphostrongylus tenuis. The sequence goes on from JAHQIW010006268.1 coordinate 52,540, forward strand.
AGATCGATCACGATAACTTCTCTGAATCAATGGATGCAAGAAGAAGCAGAAATATGTTGGAAACCAGTCGCTGATGGTGGCTGAACCTTCTCATTGTCTTCCAATGAATTGTTCTTTATAATCACATTAGGCTAAAAAGATAGAGTCACATATTGTGAAATATTTACTCAGTGAACGCCTAAGTATGTGCAGAATGTTGTCGCAGAAAATGGTGATTTCCATTCATTATCGTGCAATCAAATTAATTTATTCATTAATTATTAGTTGAGCTCGACAGAAGATGCAACTTTTGGCCCCGCTAATAAAATTTTGCCCGAAAAATGAAAAATTTCTATGATGAACGAATGTTGGAGGAAATTAGTCTAAAAATTATAGCGATCTTTCGATCTCGTCAAGAGACTCCAGATCTCTTACATTAAGTAATTTAAAGGCATTTCTCTATTTTCTGTAGTTAATTTATACATTCTACTAATTTTCTATTTTTCTTCTTTGTGCCCTTTGATTAATATGAATTTAATCACGTTGTTCGTCGTTTCTAACAGGCAAATACTTTGTCTGAAATCTCGAAACCTTGTAAACAAGACCACACCTGCCATTCTCCAAGAGTGTGTTAAGTTAGAAGTAAGTTAAGAAGCTTGGTCGTCTTTAATGGAACAAGTGGTGCATGACCATGAACACTTCACGAAGTATCTTTAACGAGCTTGTCATTGGAGCACGGCATCAAGTGGCCCGAAATCATTCTGTACATCCTGCATGACTCAAGAAAGGTGCAGTTTACTGTATGTCAAAAAAACAGCAGTTCATTGTTTTCTTCTTGGATGAAATGAGGGGAAATTTAAAGAACATAGGCTAGGAAAAGTAGGTTCAAAAAGCAAAATTAGAAGGTCTGTTAAATCGTGTGCGGAATACGGGCGCTACAGCGCCCATACTATCCAGAAAACGTTGGAATAATAGATGCTCATGTTGACGCAAAGGCGATCGTTATTTGTGGAAAGCTCATGTTTACAGGAGATTGATGTGGTATACGCATGATTTGCCAAACGTGAAAGCGAGTGATGGTGCTTGTAATAATTCCATCTGTTCGCCATCTTCTCGTGTTAATTTTTCCGAAAAACATAGTTGGTGGAAAATTATACGCGGTTTGAATAAAAATTGGTTTTGAATCCGTCTGTACTGTACGGCTTAACGTACAGGCGACATTCTTCGCTTTATACTTTTCCATTATGACATTGAATAATGCATTATTAATGCATAAGTTATGCCGCCGCAGTAAGTATCTTGGCTACTGTTCTATTATGGTGGCTCCATTTGAGTAAAAGCATATTTCTTGTTGTTATCTGACGAATGTGTGATTATCTGATAGCTTGAATAGAGTAAATTTTAGAGGTAGATTTTACTCCCATACTGCTTGTTTCTAACGCCGTACCAGCCGAAATGAGATTTTGTTTCAAACCTGAAGTTTATCGCCTGATGAAAGCTTTTTTTATAACGGATTTACAATTACTAGATAAAAGAAGTCTTTCTGATTAGGAAGATATGTCTGCTCTTTGGTATAAGAGCTCTAGACAAACCTTAGCCAACTAGAAGTGCTCACTGAGTGTGAAACCCAATATTCCTTCGGTTTTTGCAAAGCTCGAAGAAGTTTTTAACTAAAGCTAAATATATCATTATAATCGAAAAGATTTTCTCTACTTAATGATTGAAAGTTTATTACAACATAATTTTTATCCAGTGAGAAGTGTTCAAATGAGGAACAAAATCTTATTTTGAATATTACGGCGCCAAAAATAGCTATTTAAGAAATTAAACATGCCATTGAAATTCACTTGATCTGAGCTATCGATAAACTACAGAAACGATTTGCAAAAGCAAAAAAACTCTTACCAAAGGTCTCAAATGGCGCAGCCATAATAGAATAGTACAGTACATTGTTACAGTTAGTAAAGCACTCTATCTGAAATATCTGCTTTGGGCTGTGAAATATCTGCTTTGGGCAACTAGGGCTGAGAAAGTGGTGAATGATGTTCATGAAATGGCTTTGAAAAGGACAAAGTGAGCCATAGTTGTAAAGGTGTCATGGTAGTAAGAGCATTCTGATTCCCTAAAGACAGCACAACGAAGTGAAAGTACTTTTCAGAGGAAATGATGGAAAGAGCAACGAAACTGTATCGTCAGTTCCTAAAGAAGATATTCGATTTACAATGACGAGTCATCCCGTGCTTCTGGACAACATCCCCCTTTTTCAAATTCGAAAAACGAAGTTACAGCGGTTAAGTATTCTCGTGCCTTTAGGCGACATAATAATATATAAAGGAACGATATTTTCCATCCTCAAAAACTGAGCTCAAAAAAAGGAAAGAAATTTTTGCGTCTCCAGCTGCTATCTCAACGTACAGCGGCATTGAAACATCGCGTTTCGAAAGCTCAAAGGAGACATTCATGAGTGCAAAATTACAACGCCTGTCGACGGAATAGACCATTCCTCTATATAAAAGTGCAATATTATCTAAAGATAGTCCCTATTCCCAGTGACAGTGTCAGCTCAAGGGTGCTGAAACTCAAAGGTGAAGCTCAAGGGTGCTGGAACTATGTTTACAATGACAGTAGCTCTATGTGGTGAACAGAGTGCATTCCAGAGTGCAACGGTACTGTGACGGAAGTCTTGGCTCATGGTTCGGGAGGCAATCTTCGACGGAAATGAACCCTCGCGCCTCACAGACGCTAATATCACATGCAACTGCATTGAGATGGCTCTTTATCGTTATGATTCACAAAAGGATTTTGTGAATGCTCTACAATTGTCTAGAAGCCTGCTAGAGCACAAATGTGGTATGAGAAGCTATAATGGTACTGCCACGATCCTGCATCCTTATAATTCATGGCGACCTTCTGCAATAGCACTGCAACAGTGCTGCAAAGCCATCAAGTCGTTGCGCTTCACAGGGTATTTCAGAGATGCATGGCACTACGACTGCAGTGTAACAGCACTATTTATTTTCTTCGCAAGCGCTATGGGAAAGTGTAAGAACACTGTCGACTTTGAAAAAAGACTGAACTAAATTCATGAATGTAATCTTAGTAGATAACAAAGGACACTGCTACGCCATGTTTACAATGAACTCTGCACTTTTCATAATAATTTTTTCGCTGGGATTGGTTTTTATATGAGATCCGAACCGCACAAGGAGAAAAAAGAAACTAAACTTCTTTCGTAATTTGCAGCAGGAGTGCCTTTTTCAGCACCATCGCTTTGAAAGGTATGATCGTCAAATCACATAGTATGTTATCACCTCAGTGGAAAAGCAACTGAAGGTGAAACTGAGCTATAAGTTCGTAATAAGTTTATTTCAAATACTATCACAAATACGAAAATGATCTACGTGATAGCGCAAGCGCTCCATTTCAGCTCGTAAAACATTCAATGTTTACGCAATTTTTCCTTCGTTGATTCTTTATAAGTGCTTCTAACAAATTGTTACAAAGCTGTCACACGGCAATAATGAATAGTATAAAAACACCTGCTCAAAAATCAAGAAAAACTATATCACTGATGATTATGTAAGGCAGTGAGTTTGTACTTTTGAATGCAAGCTATAAAGGTATGTTAGTATCGCCGACTTAAACTTTGTGTGAACAAATAAGCCTGCTTAAGCACATCAAGATTTTGCAAAAACTATTCGAGAAGCTGTTCAGCGATTATGATAAATCAAACTATCTGCACATCTAAAGAGGTGGCTAAAATTTGGGTAAGTATAAATAATGTCTTAGTCAAGGCAATTTCAATAATTTAATTACTACATGGGAAAATGTGTAGTAGTGGATAATGTGAAAGTTGTTACAAAAGAAGGTTTGCCTTTATCCCTCAGCACATTTCTGCAAGTCTAGACGGGGAACACATGAGCACGGCTATACTCAAAACGCGTGGAGAATCGCCTTGAATCCAGTCTATAGCATACGTAATAAAAAGAAGAAATCCTGAAGCACCAACTAAGACAGCACGCGCAATGTTTGAAGACCCTTGTGGAGGACGCATGTAAGGAAGCGAATTGAATGCAAGTAGGGATCCAACAATCTCCGTAATCGTGGTCATGTGGGAAAACCACCGTCAATCGAACTACAGCAATCGTCGGATCATTTCCGTCATCATTCTAGTTCTAGCTCCATGGAAAATCATGTCTCTTGCATGTTTTTAAAGTTTCAATGCTCATTCAACAGTATGAATCCCAAAAATTTAAATGATGTACTCGACTTTTCAGAAGTGGCCAATAGTACGTTGCAGCAGTAGAAAATTCTTGAGAGAGATCTGTAAAAAAGGTTGAATGGAGAAATGAAAAATGTTCCAAATGCGAGCATTTTCCACGAGGCAAATCATTTTGCTTCAACTTTTTGGTAAGCAATCAATCGCTTGAATTTTGCAATTCCAGCGGTGTGCTCAAAAAAGAACCTGCCATTGCAATGAAGCAGCCAGAAGAAGATTGGGTTCCGCGCTTAACGCTTATTTCTTGTCGACAAGGTGTGTTACTGGTTGCAACAACGTGCATGCAGTTTCTTTACCGCGCAGAGCAATTCACGTTTGACCTGCTGATTTTGTCATTGAATTTAGGGTCTTTTCTCCTCTTTCAAAACTATAGATAAAGAATATGACTATGATAATGCAAGATTTCATCATCATGTGTGTAGACTCATAATGCTTTGTCTCAGGTATAGGCTTAGGCTTAATGGCGTGTGTAGACGCATAATGCTTAATCTCAGTTACAGGCTTAGGCTTAATGGCGTATTAATATAACAATTCAGAGTGAAAGTGGAAATCTAAGCTACAAAATGATAGAACAAAGTTCTTGCACAATTAGCTTTAGAATCATCTAAATCTATGCTGTCAAATCAGTTACCTTGCAAAAGCGCAGTTTCCTTGCGAATGTTACAGGAACCATACCATATCAGAGTAGATAATGTGTGCCGAAAGCAAAACTCAATAATTTTTGCTGCTACAGAGCATCAAAAAAGTCATTTTCAAATATCAGATACAACATTAAAGATGTCGAGATCTATGCTTTCAAATGCTCACTAAAAATCTAGAGCAAATGTTTTGTCCAGCGAAAAATGCCTGTGTGTTAAACAAAACGTCATTTTCATCGATGCCAGCTCAGAAGAAGCAGTTTTCAAAAATCAAGTGCTTAGTCGGCATTTTGAGATTTTAGCTATCGAAACTCCTAAAAGTTAAATAAAGCAGATTACCTGCTTTTTGTTAGAGGCTGAAACAGTATGCGTAAAAAAAGCTCTCAATTGTCTGCATAAAGGACTGCCGAGTAAGGTTACTTTATTCGAGTAATGCTCTTGCTAGAAGTTTGTACCTGGTACGACCACAATGGCCCACACAACGAACACAAGCGACTGTGTACTATCAGTTCGAATCAACCGACTGTGTTTTAGACGGGGACGTCGAGATGTTTTTTCGAGCTAGAGTCATATAACAACTTTGTAGCTGGGAAATGTGGGAAAAATATGTTACATATTGTTGGCTAATCCAGATAAACAAGAACTCGGTGGGAATTAATTCAATATAGAGTATTCTTCATCACATGAATGCTCCGCGAGAGCGCTCAAACGAAACCAATTACGTAAACAACACAATATAAGAGCACAACGAGATCAGCATAGTTAGGTGTTTGAGTAAGATTACTCAACATACTAATGGGTCAGTTATTATAACGACATGTGCGCAGATTGTGGCAAGCATTATTTTCATTGTTAGTGTAAATCAATGATCTCTAAAAGCACTTGAGTTCATGAAAAGGCTTCTAGATAGAGATCACGATTGAAAGCACGTTAAGAGACTAAAAGAATGAGAACGGTTCTGCTCACTTCTTATGAAGTGATTGTGGTGCAAATTTTCAACCTTGTTTTGAAGAACTCTGACAGAGCCCATTGAATGAAAGAAGGCATTGGTTTAAGGCATTCAGCTTGTTTCACGACAGGTGTGAGAAAGTGCTCAGAAAGCAATGCGAAGTAAATTTCCTTATTCATGAGGCACAATCCAACACACAAGGAGTGTAGGTGTATGTGTGGGTGGTGTTGAAGACCATTCGATCTGTCTTGAAAATGCTCTCCATACGGTGAAATGTTTGATAGCCACGAGGACTTTTTTGCTTTTCCTTTGACCTTCCGATAGCTTATATCTCGGCAGAAAATAAGTTCATATGCCACCATTAGCTTGCATCTTTTCCTCGGCTAAGGTTCATGAATGGCTTTTTAAAAATATCTTGATACTTTTGAATAGCTTGATAAGCGGAAATTCTTGAACTGGGTATGATTTTGAGCAGATCTCTGAAAGGCAAAAAAATTGCATCTTGCCTTTGGAAATACATGCATCAAAAAGCACACGAATTTCTTGAAAAGTAGTGGCGTGCTAGAGCATTAGAAAAAATTTTGAAATTACTCGCAAAATGGAGAAAAAAATAAAACGTGCGACTCCCAACAGTGTTTTTATCTAGCGATTTCAACTTGTGCTTTGAGAGGATTTGACTTTCGTTGTTTACTCGAGGATTTTTTGTCTCCCTCAAAGAATTTTTTTGCGCTACTCGTATGAGATTTGTTAAAGAGACTCTGTTTTATCGTCTTGTTGGTACTACCTTTCTTTTTCACTTTATATTGCCACGTATAAGTAGACTCACTATGAAGTGCAGGTGATGGGTTAATTATTACACCTATAAAACGTAATTATTCCTTTCCTCTCACGATACTCTACAGAGACATTTACGGAAATCAAATTTTGTTTCAAAATCTCCAGTACTTATACAATAAAAGCACCTGTAAAAGTCTAATAAAAGTCATTCTGTGGATCGACTTTTCTTTATTCTTGCAATAATTAGTTACTAATATCACTGCTGATTAAGCGTGGAGCACGAGCTTTCCAAAGAAATTCTGGCACCTTCTATTATCCAAACCCCGTTTCCACCTCTCAAGAACGACGTACTCTATGCTTTCTTTTGGTGTTTTAGAAGTCATGCGATGGGTTTATTCTTGAAATTCCATGTTGTACTCTACTTTTCAAAAAACGTTTCCGGTGCGCTGCAGCAATAAAAATAATATTATATATCACATTTGAACATGTTTCGCTGAAAACAGCTTTACCTACCAATTTCCGATACTCGTCCGATAATTTAAACTTTGGCAATTTCAATAATGCATCTACTTCATGAAAGGACTTTTTAGTGCGTTGTAATTACGAGAAAAACCTTACATTTGCACTTGCCGCCCATTATTTGCTCGGGCATGTGGATGAGATTCCGCACAACTGGCACCAAACCATCGCGTTTTTAGCGTTTTGTCCGAGCTTTTATTAGTCATTTGATTGCGTAGATCTAGATGATTCCAAAGTTAATGTGTTCAAAAAGTTCATTTTACGTTTTGTTGGTATAGGTTTTTCATTTTCATTCTATATGCCAAATCAACCATCTATCAAGCCAAAGCCTAAGCAGCCTAAGACTATGTACAAGAAGCGTATGAGCCTGTGGAGAAAATATTGTAGAATCGGAGTCATAATTCATCTGGAGTTTTCTTTAAAGCGGAGAAAAGTATAAATTTAATAGCAAAAATTTCTCGCCGCGTGTGAATCGCGTTGTGCAACCAACCAATTAACCGCGCGATCGACAGATACTCAGTTACTTCGCGTAGCTCTGGCCTAAGAGAAATGTGCGCAGAATGCGAAACTCAACCTTCTCTTGGCTGCTTCAGCGCACTAAAAAATTCTGAATCACGTACATCTTGTAAAACGTCGAGATTTGTGCTGTCGAATAGTTACTAAAAATTTGAAGGAAAATCTCTGTTTGGCGATAGATGCTTGCGAGTGCGAAAAGTAATTTCATTTTTGTTACTCAGTACAATAAGAAGACCATTTTGGAAATGGAGTAAACTAGAAAATTTTGGCACAAACTATCAAATGATTGCTAAACCTTGAAAAGGCGCATAAAATGCGCTGTTCCCAAGGGGATGAATCAAAGTGGGGCAACGGAAAATTACCAGAACTTTTATTCCTCTAACGTTTCGACGGGCTTCGTCTTCTTCAGAGCCGATGATTTATGTTATTCGTCCGCTGTCGTTGGTGCTCGTTGTGACTCTCTGCTTTCTTTTCGTATAAGTCATACCTTTTTCCATGTAGCACCGGCCGAATAAAGAACTTCACTCCTTCAGTGTTGAAGCTTATCAAGTGAAGTTCTCCATTTGAGCGATGTCCACCGTAGGTTTGACTTAAACGGAATGAAGGCGAAGATCCACAACAAAGACGAACGACAGTTGATGATCGACTTGAATCATCGTTTGCAAAGGAGAGCTATAGTATAAACCGACAAGGGAAGCCTGATGAAATCCTTTCACAATTCTTAACGAGCAAAAAAAGAGCTCTAAGTGTGAGACGTGGTTTTTGAATCAAGTAGAAGAAGTGTATTGAAAGATAGTTCCAAAAGTTCAATTATACGTTATACAATTATTTCTAGTAAGACACTAAGAACAACCTGCTTTTTACAAGTCTACGACAATTCGGCGCTTGTGCCTGTTCAACGCGTGCGTGCTGAACAATTTATTGTGCCGAATGCTCAGTAATGCCGGCCATTGGGAACAGGGTTACTGGTTCAGTCTCCTACGGTGACGTTCCTCAGCAGATTTCTGACATTTTTTTTTCGTTTTCAGCTCAGTATGCACCATATCATTAACACATCATATCCCATTTCGTAACAGCTTAAGGCAAGTTAATTTCTACTAGATTACTCACCATCTCAAACGGACAACGACTCTATGGATGATTTTTTTACTGATAGCTGAGAACTCAGATATGATTCTGAGTGAGGTCGAGCAGCGATTAGAACTATCCAGGCCGGCCATGCGAGCAAGTTGGAATAATTAAGGCTTTGGGACGGAGGGTAACAAATAATACAGATACAGTTTAAAGCATGACACAGGATAATCATGACTGATAATAATAATTTCCATTTATGTACATTACAGAGAGCATTTCCAACTAAACAGGGAGCAAAACATCTGGCGCTGGTAGATCACATGGCGATAACTCAACTCAGAAAGCTCCGTAGAGGAACTTGAATGCACATTTTATCATGCAACAACAAGCGATGATATATAGCGGCTTTATGAAGTCAGCTTTTTTTTATAAATCGAAAGACCGACGCTCATAAAATTTCGGCTCTGTGAGTGAAAATTATTCCAGAAACATATAAAGGCTAAGCAAAGTTGCTGACTTCTTGAGAAACGATGCCTAGCAATTCGGGCTACTTCGTCGTACTTGAAACCACTAGATTACTAATATGAGAGAGGTCACCGCTTTGTTTTCACGCTGTGGAGAACAATATCACTGGTACTACTATTTTCACAGTTTGCAAGTACACAACGGTGATCTCATCCAAAAAGTAGTTTAGTCGCTATAAGGAGAGCGAAATCGCGCGAAACCTTAGCCACACTTTTTGTAAGAAATATCATTCATTCGCAAGCCTTTTATGACACAGTACATCTTGTGAGTGTTTTTTCTTTCAGATTAATCTGGCATGACTTCGGTGACATCATCGCGGGCGTTCGACAAGCGCAAGAAAACACTTTCGACCCCACGCCACGCCACTCAAGTCTCCCACTTATCTGGAGTCACAAATTCGATCTTAGTTCTTTTTTCCATACCCAAATGGGCGACTTTTTGTTTTGTAGGTCTTGGAATGGTCAAGACCGACACTACAAGGATTTCAAACAGATTTGTATGGAATATCATAAATACGCAACTCCTTATCCTTTCCGACACTGCAATTAATTCGTTTAGTTTTGAAAAAAGTGTGCCAATATTACAACAGATCGCTTTTTATTTGTATTGCCGATAAGCTGATACATACGCATAGTGTAGCATGGGTAAATGCGTGAGATATCTATATGCGATTGAAGGCCAAATTTTTGTGACTGATCTGCTCTCCTACGGAGGCGATTGGTTGAATAGATTGTAAGTTAATTTCTTCTTTTCATATTTTGCAGGCGGCAAAATCTGAAAAAGTGTCACCTAATATAAATAAATAATTCAATTACAGCCTCGTGTGTGCTCATGTGCTCATTAAGACAACAGAGACTTATAAAACTCCTTTTAAAAAGAAAGTTGACAGCAATTCATTCAATGCTCATCTTTTTTCAATTCGTTGTTCGTCTCCTTCACTTAGCGGTTGGATTAGCCATCAAAGCTATCATTATGACAGGACTGTAGAGTAAATATCAACGCAATCGACTTTTGGAAATCCCGCGCATCGACTATATAGTCTGACAATGCATTTTGAGCTTTTTATGAAGCTTGTTATGAGTACGTGAACAGTGCAAGACACGCGTTTCGGCTTTCCAGCCTCCAGTTGCACGGTACCTTTTCGTTCAGTCAGTTCTCTAGACACTAAGAGAACATCACGGTGATTGTTTCACTATACGTTGAGTGTTAAAAGTACGTCAATTCCTCTATTTTGGAGCTAGGACCCGGAAACTGACTTAACGAATAGGCATCGTGGAACTGACGAGGGTGGAAGCCCAAAACAGTTGCCTTGCACGTATAAAAGCTTAGAACATATCCCATGAGAGGACCAAAATACAATGTCAGTAGAATAAATGTGAAAATTTGAGAAAGAATTTTGTGGTTGCGGATGGAGTCTTTTCATTTTCACTTCATACTGATACCTGCAGGGTGACTACGCCTTCTGGTTAGTTCTTGTAGGAAATCTTCCAGCATCGTAGTATTCCATTATCGATATCATGTGAGGAATCCACAAAGACATGCGAAAAAATGTCACATAAGTCAACAATCATCTGAACACATAAGGAGAAAAGCCGAGCTCAATATCGAGAGATTTCGTGCAACCAAGAGTTTCCTAGGTACATTGCTAGCGGACCCCAGCACATCTTCCATTCGTCTCGCCTTCTCGCGTCTATCGTCCATGGCGGAAATTTCATTCGAGCATGGCCACTGGGGGAATTTCATACCGTGATCTGTAGAATTTCGGCAGTACGAATACATTTGGTGCGAATACAGATATGAATACAGCTGATTAATTTTTCTAGTGAAGGCATCCGCCGAACGAGTAGGTGGTCGTCCTCAGGGTGTTTTCTCGTGGCGTCCACTCTACAACTCGTTTCATCCAGCTGTATTCTGATCTTCTTACTCTGTGACCTATAACCGGCCCATCTGTGTTTCGCTATCGATATGAATTCTTATGAATAACGAAGGTGAGATAAATTTCTGAGATCTGAGCTGTGCAAGCCGACTACGTGTAGTGAGTGCCGATTGATTTTCGGAAGACATCGTTCAAGCGCTCTGTGAGTCTTTTGCAATAGTCTTGACGTGGTCGAGGTACCAATCCACGTCTCCGCTGCATCAGAGCGCCGGTAGGACTTTTGAATGGAGAAGGTTATTAGGCGTAATTAGGGGTCCCGTGTTTGGTCGGTGGCTTCTTTAACAGGTCCGAATGCGGCCCGCGCTGCTTTCTTTCTTCTGTCATATTCCTTCTTCATATTGCTCTCCATATTCAGTGAACGACCAAGGTAAACATATGAGGAGGCCTCCTCAATCAAAGATCCATCCGGTCTGATTTGCTCATCACTGCACCATTGATTTTTCATAAACTGGGCTTTCATGTGACTTATGCGTAGTCCGATCTTCTTCCTCGCTTCGTTAAGTTCCTTGAGCATCGTTTCTGCTTCAGTAGTATTTTCCGAGAATAAGACATTGTCATCCGCAAAACAAAGGCTTGACAGGAATTTTCCATCTATGCGTATGCTATTCTCGCCCCAATCAAGCGACTTCATTAACCACTGCAGTGTTGCGTTGAATAGCTTTGGCGATATAGTATAGCCTTGTCAAACCTCCTTTCCAATAGGTATGGTATGAGTTCGATGAAGAACTATATGTTCGTGGTGCAGTTTTGATAGCAGCGTGATAAAGTTCTTATGTAGGACGGATCCACTCCTTGATTGACAATCGCTGACAGGACTGGGATCGTTTCGACGATATCAATTGCTTTTTCATAGTCGTTGAGAGTTAAAAAGGCGCAGGTGGTATTCGCGACAGACTTCTATGACCCTCGACAAGGTGGATGTGGTTCATGCAACGGAACACCTATCGAAATCCTGCTTGCTTAATTGATTGTACCTCATTCAAAGTTTTTGATATGCGCAGAAGGATGATCTACTTAGCAAGCTTATAAAATCTGCTCAACAAGCATATTGGACAATAGTTGCAAAGATCCCTTCGATTACCTTTTTTATGGATGTTGACTGTGCGCGACGTCCTCCATTGGTCTAGAATTTTTCCTTTTGAAGGTCAGATATCATATGTGCGAAAAGTACATGTAAAATATGGCCTCCGGCTCGCAGAAAATCGGAAGAGATATTATCGGGTCTTGTAGTTCCACCGTTTTCATGCTTTTTGCGCGACTCGAACTTCAAAAGGGAGATTCCTAGGTGGTTTTCTGCAGTGGGGATCACGGAGTCCGAGACGGAGATGGTGGAACGAAAAAGATTAGTGTAGAATTGTTCCGTTATCTGTTCTATATCATGGCAGGAAGTTTTCGTGATCCCATATTCGTTCATCAACGCTTACATCGGAACACTATAATTACACAGATTCCGGCGGCACTTCTTCAGACTAGATCTTTCTTGTGCTTTTTTCTACACTTTCTTCTGTAGGCACCAATGTACATCCTCCTGCAAAGTTCTTCTGCACCTGGTATTTGATATCAACCAAGCTAAATGTGTTGCATTAGAATGAAGCTTCAGCATTCCTCGCCTTTCGAGCAACTCCTTCGTGATGGAGGAGATGCGATCGGCTCTTCTGGGTTGAGTAAGTGAAGCTAAGTCGGCGCACCTTTTTAGTCTCTCGACAAGCAGCTCGTAGTCCTCGATCTGATCATCCTTAATCTGCCAATCATGGTTGGATAGGATTTCGTCTAGCATGTTCTCGTTGTAGACGGTTTGACAAGATCTCTTGATCGATGACATGATGTCTTTCCGAACTTGCAGCTAAATCGTATCCCTGCTCGAATATGGCAGTGATCGGACCCAATACAGAACGATGGCACTACGGTTGTGTCAAGCAGCTTCCAACTTCTGTTGGTAAGTATATGGTCGACTTACGCATGCGTCGTGCCGTTAGGTGACTCCCATGTCCAGCGACGGTGTTCTTTCTTATGAAAAGTGAATTCCCGTGGAAGAGACGTGCCGCTAGGTGACTCCCATGTCCAGCGACGGTGTTTTTTCTTATGAAAAGTGAATTCCCGTGGAAGAGACGTGCCGCATACAGGAATCCAGCGACGCGGTTTCCATTCTCGTTTCTTTCTCCTAATTCAAATTCAACCGTGTACTCGCTCTCGTTAGCTATTCCTGATCTGGCTTTAAAGTCTCCGACAACAGATTTGTAATATGCCTTATCAATACGCATAACTCCTTACATCTGATGGTAAAACGCGTCGAGTTCGTGTTCATCAGCTGCGTCGGTTGGTGAATAACAGTTGATGACAGCAATATTAGTATTCCGCTTTAGTTGAAGTCGAAGAATAGCTAGGCGAGGGGAATTTCATACGAATCGAAAAGATAGATGATGGACCGGTGAGCGACAGAGCCTACGCCTCCGATATTTCGTGATGGCACCTTTTCTCCGCGAATTACGAGTGTGCCGCTGTTCAGTTGACGTATGTCGTTTTTCTTTGTTTCATTTCTTGAACGGCAATTATGCGAATTTTACGTAGCTTGCTGCTCAAAGAAGTACATGAGGATTAGCGTCAGTGGAAAGTGTTTTGACATTATACGTAAAGAGTAGAAAACAATTTTCATGACTTATCGATTGCGTATTCAAGAGATGCAAATCCAATGGCCTTTTGAATATCCTTCGTGTCCCATGATTTTGTGGTCTTTCACCGGTTATCTCTCACCCTGATGCCACAGATGGGAGCAACGAGTGCACGAGGTATCGAGGCCTGACCGTTTTGCTGGTTATGCAGATCGATATTCCTTGGATTCCTAACTGAACCTTGCAAGGGCGTATCGACACCGAATTATCAAAATAAACACTTATCAACTGATCAATTCACTCAGCATTACAGTGACTCAGTTAAGCGCTCACAGCTTGTAGAATGGTTCATGCCTTTATCTAAGAGAATTGCGTGGTAAGCAGGAACGTAGTGGTAGCAAGCGTCCGCGGTATACATAAACGCGGGTTCAAGTCCCGCCTCAGGTCAAATTTTTGCTTGACATTCAATTTCCTATGGTATGTTTAAAGCATCATGACAATCGAAAAAAGCAGTAAAACTTAGGAAATCTTAGAAACATACCTTTACTATCATCTGATTATGTAGACCCCGCTGAAAACATGAACAACCTGATAATGAGAAAATCCGGTGTTGACTCCTTTATAAACAATAGGTATATCCGTCTGCAACGATTTGGTTGAACCGAAAGACACAGTGCTGTTGATGAGCCTGTAATGGCGAACCGCCTGTCTAGAACTACATAAATGTAATATCGGACATAAAAAAGGGCCAAAGAAAATGTTTTTGGATTATTAGATTGTTATTGTTTTGAGCGAGTCTATATAAATAAAATATATAGTAGGATGTAGCGGTAAAAATGATAAAATTTGCGGCGGATTGCATTGGCAGAAATTGGGCCAAAATTTTAGAGCGTTAATGCCTCCAATGGAGGCGTTATGGCCAAGCGGTTGCGATATTCGTCACGACGCGCGTGAAGCCGAAATTCACCTCTTCTTTCCCCCCCTTCTCCGGCAGTCAATAGAACGCCTTATAAAATACCGCCAGGCTATACTCGAAATTGCAAGGAGACATGTTGGACCAGTATTCTACGTCATTCAAGAAGCGGAAAACTGTCGAATGTTAGAAGTATTGCGATCCGCAAAATAAAAAAAAATGCGGCGACGGCCGTTTCAATAAATAAATAAAATGTAAATAATGCTTCCAATTAGGTAGAACAGAGTAAGATTTATTTGAAATAATATTGACAGAATCAAAAAATGACAATATTGTTGTATCGATTAAAGCGCTGTAAACCGCAATCATATATATGTGAATTCTCAATTTGTAATAAGTCATCGAACATATCTCGAAAAAATTGCGCAATCACAAACAAGCGAAGAACGCTTAGAAAAGATCTGCGGAAACAATGACTAGATATCTATCTTACTTTTGAGCTCAGTGACTCGTTAAATGAGTGAAAACTATCAAAGGCACTCAATGATGTAGAGTAGTCTGCAAAGACTTTACGTCAGTTGGGATTCGATCCCACATCTCACTTTATCCGCGAGCGCGTGCTGAACAGTTGCACTACGTCGTTAGCGAAATGTGGGCTCGTATCCCAGCTAACGCAACCGTTTTTGCAGACCACTCTACATCATTGGGTATATTGTAAAATCATACCACCGCAAGAGGAGGTCAAATAAACTTGAAATTTGATTGATTATTGGACTGTATTTGTAGAATGGATAAACGAAATTCGTGAATAATCTGACAAAAATCTGATCTGGCAAAAAAAAATTGCATAAAGTAAGAAAGTATCAAATCAAGCACACACAGGACGCTCATGAGCATTTAGATCATTTTTAGCTCTCTCATTTTCGTTATCACTTGCTCTTCAACTCTTCTCTTTTTCTCTTTAACGTCTGCAAAAAAATTCAATAATCATGATGTGTAGCAACTCAATCATGCAATCGTTGCCAATCCTTCATTTCAGAACTTACAGATAACGACAGTTACCGGTTGGGCTATAGCGGCTAATGGACGAGTTGGACAGAAGAATAATTAGTTCTACATATGAGCAGTCAAAAGGGTGAGGCTGGCCACCAGCCAACATCCCAAGTTGCGATTGTTGGCAACAAGCAGCGCATTCTATGTTCGCATGTTGCTAAATCCACCATGTATGCCTAATCTTCAATATATTCTATACAATATTCAAGTGAAGTTCATTCTCTTACCGTAATCGCGTTCCTATTTCATTTTCTTATGTCAATGAGACGGTTCAGCCACTGCTACGGCAAAACATATTAATATAGGCTATGTTTCCTTCCCTAACTGAGGCAAGAAGGCCATTTCTATTATAACTCATGTTGCTAGGCACACTACGACGTGTATAAACGCCGCTGACAGCATATCGGTACGCAATCATAAGTCGGGCCCGTATGCCCCTTCGCATCATATATAATCTTACGTAGCAACACCTTAGTTCTCCTCCGATTAGTCATGTCCCGTAGACAGATTGACCGCCTGAATTTATTTTATTATGACATTGATATTCGAATGAGTGCTACTATGAGCCTCATCAGATCGTTCTATCACTTATCGTTATCGTCTTCTTTTTGATTAGGAGGGAACAAATGAAAAACCGACCTCATTCGTTGGAGAGTAATCTTTCAAAGGAGTGTTGGTGACCATTTGAAAGCTGAGATTTCTGGCTACAGCCCCACTTCGTCTGTTTATTGAAAACAACATTTTATAACGCTGTGATCTTCATACAAAACTAAAGCATAATTCTCTCCGGAGAGCACTTTTTCGACTATTACTAATCATAAGAGAGCGTAGTGCTTCTTGATGCCAAAGATGTGCTTGTATTTTGAAAAGACCACTTCTCTGCAACGCAGCAGGTAAAATAAGTTGATTTCGATATGTGAGAATGGACGATTTAAGGCCGGTTCCAAGCGGTGGATGTGGCGACCACGTGACCGCTGGTGCAATACTTCTCTGTGCGTTTAGAGAACCGTTCACTGGTCGCGTGCAGCTAGCTCCCACGTGAATCGCGCAGGACTCCTTTGCTTCCACATGGGAAATCGACTTATTGCCAGATGAGTTGCAGCTTATTTTGTCTGTTGTGTTTCAGAGAAACGGTAGCTTCAGAATTATGCGCAGAGTTGGATTCAAATTCGATTACGCTATCGAATGATTGTTAATGGTCAAAAGAAAGAGCTGTGCTCGGCGAAAAATGCGCGTGTATGGACCAAAAAATTTCCTCCTGTAGCAACGTCAAAAAATGTCTCCTTCGAAAAACGGCGATGTGGGAGCTGTCCCCTCAAGTCTCAGCTTTTGAATGGTTATTAGCACTCTTATGAAAAGCTCCTCTTCAGCGAATGAGATCGGTTTTTCATTTGACCCCTTCTAATCAGGGAGAACCCGTGACTCTACTAATCGTTACCACTTTGAGGTATTTTTGGGACCTTGCGCGACGTCCGCGCCTCGCTCAGCTGGTGTAACTGTCTCCCCGAGGTTGTCTTTTGGTCACCGAAATGGAAATAGGGCCCATAGGTTGACTTAGTGAGGGGTAAGATGTAACCTTTTTCGTTACATGACATCACCTTTTTGTGGATCTCAACATATCTCCATTTTTTCGTTTTCTTTCCTTAACTCTTCACTAAGCTTTTCATATAAGATTTAAGCGGCTTTGCTTGCTGTTCGATGATCAAAGTCTCCTTTGTGAATCTCGTTGAATGTCAGTCGGATTGATCTTCGCTATAACAAAAATGAACATTTTTAGATCCATATCACAGTTAGCCACTAATCTTGTTAATAGCCTGTAGTAAGCTCTTTCCAAATTAACCTAACAGAAACTCTCTCTTCCTTGAGGGTGTAGTTTTAAGTTGATCTTGCGCGAATGGGAACTATAAGATTATCACGGTAACCTTTGAAAATGAGAAGAAAAGCTTAAAAAAACTAATCTTTATTTAGAGTTTCACGAGGTTGGTATCTTTTCCCAAATCGATTGTTCTTCTTTCCGGTCGATGGGTTTTCGCGATTGCTTGTGGCTGACGTTTCGGCAAATACGGCTCGTTGTTACAGTTGGTTACAAAATGTACCAGCTAAACATTTCCGACTTGTCAGAAAAAAAGCGTATTTGCCGAATCGTCACCCACAAGCAATCGCGAAAAACCGATCGACCGAAAGAAGAGCAATCGATTGGGAAAAGATACCAATTTCGTGAAGCTTCAAAATAAATAAAAGTTTTTCCTAAGCTTTTCTTCTCATTTTCAAAAATTCATATCATTAACATGCCGAGGTTTTCAAGAAAGTCGTCTTTCGAGTTATCACGGTAAACTACGATAGCTGCTGTAATTGACAGAGTACTCACAATTCACCGAGACTTTGGCGAGATTTTTGGGATCGGTGCTGCACTTATAGTGTGGAATCATTAACCGATGGTGCATACTTTGGATGCTAATAAATCGTGAATTAGATACAAAGAATCAGACACAAAAAGGAGACCATGGGGAGGCTAGTCTCAGCTGAGTAAGTTACTGACCTTCTTTTCATTAGGACATGATCATCATCCAATAAGTCTCCGATATACGCTGCCACCGGGGAACTTGATGTTGTCGATTGCTGATGGGATTATCATGAGATCACGGTACAGTAGGTAGAAACAGTTGCTCCACTGGGGAAAAAAATTATTCAGTGACTTTCCAATATTTTCGCCTGCTCCGATAAACACAGGTTTTTTGTGCGGAAGATCCATTAGGGAAGTCCGCTTCAGCTTCCAATCAGTGACACATAAAAATAAGGCAATTGTTGGTTATTCTCGGTTATCCGGAGACAGATAAAGACCGACCCTTTTCGCTGGGCAAGGACATTCCATTGCACCTTTACCAGACATGCAAAAGCTCAAATCTTTGGCAACTGCGGAACATCGAGTGGCTTTTCGCGGTCGATCGATCGCGCTGGCGCGTTATTTACCTTGAGATTTTTCTCTCGCCCTTTGGAAGTAACCACAGATAGACCAGAGATTCAAGTTTTTGTGGATTATTCACACGCTTTTGAGAATTCTTGCCCAAGCAAAAGGGAACTTTTCATCATTTCTCTCCCGATACTCGCAAGAATTCAGTTGTTATCTATGAACAGCTTACATATCGAAAATATTTACGAGATGGCTCACCACGGTTGAAAGTCATAACATGGAGATGCGGCGCAGTGGTAGAGATCGCGCTCAATGTAAGAAGAGTCTCACTTACGCTGCTGTCTCATTCGATTCCTTCCAAAGCCTACAAGTCTCCCGTCTTCTTCGATTTTGAAAATTATGTTAGGTTATTTATCCGGAAGTAGTTTTATGAGAAAACAACTGGAGTAGGATTCGAGGAAACATCGACTCGACCAGCATCTGATGACATTCGTAAGGAAGACAAGTAAATTTACAAAGTTTCTGCAGCAGCTACATTCAGAATAATCTGAAGGCATTAATGGATGGAATATAAGAGAATACGAACTGAACAAAACTTGCAATAACTTCGCAAACCAGCGCGAATCATTTGAAATGTGAAAGACATCGCTCTGTTACCACACTAAGTCGTTTCTCTGCCATAGACAAGAAACCTGAATGGGAGAATTTTTGAATCTGTTTATTATTTAAGAGTCCAGAATTTCAACAATCAATAGCTGAAAAAATCTCGGAGTATTGACCATAGAGTGCCATGACAGATCATTATTCATAATAAGATGAAAATTTAATAGGAATAGAGTTGTAAATTCGGTATAAATATCAGCTTTTGTGTTTTCCCAAAAAAGAAATCGATCGTCTCTTCTTCTTTTCCGTCGAATAATGCTTCTTATTTCTCATTTTTTCCTTGAAAAAAACGGCTTTCGTTCATTCGAATTCATGTTACGGTCGATCTAACTCCGCTGAGGCTTTCCTGGTAAAACGATTCTGAAACGTAGATCATACCTAGAAACAAAATAATTATGTGAATAACAAAAAATCTCCATACCGCAAAAGGGTAAAATGCTCGATTCCTGTCCTCCACGCTATCTTGGACCGTGTATTCTTCTGTCTTTGTCCTGTGCTCATCCGTTTTCGAGGGTTTGAGATTGTTCTTCGATGCCTTTTTCTCTTTGACATTCGGCGATGGTGGTTTCTGTTTAACATTCGGCGATGGTGTGGTGGACGATCAATGACGTTTTTAGCTGTTCCAGAAGATTTTTAGAAGGAGACCGTTTCCCTTCAGACACTTTTTTCGCTGTTTTCATATTACGAGCCATAACATCTTCTTTCGAAACGCAATAAGGTTTTCTGGGCACATTTTCTATTTCAGGTCTTTTCGGAGCAGGTGGAAGATTATGCGGTTGTTCACGTTCTGCGAGAACTTGATGTTTTTGCTGACGCTTTGCCAGCACATCCCCTCCCCATGAAATTGGAACATATTCTGGATGAAGCAGTATGCAGTCCAAAAAAATCCGTTTTGCCTAAAAGACCTTTTGAGTAAATTAATATTCAAGATTGAAGTAGGAGAAAGTGGCACAAGACCTGTTTTGTGGCAAAGTAAAGACATTGAATTATCAGCTTTAAGCGTATTGGAAATAAGATGTGTTTCTTTGCCCTGATTGTGCATTATCCATAAATCATTCGACAAAATCAGACTTCTTTCAATATAACCCGTTTAGATTAATTAGGCGGCCTACAGTCTAGAAACGGTAAATCTACTTCAGATTGCTTCTGGTCATTCAATTACGGTCAGAAAAAAGCTCAATGATTATCTGCAGAACTAATCTGACTTATGAGCATGTGCCAACGTTAGGACTCTCAATCCACTCTCTCCTTGATCAGTTTTCCAAATTTAACCTATCTAGGCTACTCGTTGTCACGCTTTACAATTCCGCCCCAACTGCTCTCGCACACACTCTTAGTCAGGACTCGCACCGACTATGTGGAACCTGTCCAGCGGAAGCAACTAAGGTGATGGCACTTCTCCTTTGAGCTACCTCCACACATCTCACGCTATGTCTGTAGCATATGCCTAGTAGTAACGCAGATGTCTGCTGGCACACCGTGCACCGCGCCTCTCTCCTCACGTCCCCCGACCAGCACCCTCTCATGACCTCTCACGCAGCACCTCCTTCGCTCCAGTCCAGTAGCCGTCACGCTCTTTGTGATTAAAGCTTTCATGGCGCTTAAACTCTGATGAAAGTCGTCAATTCCCTACTTTTCTAAGACAGCTTCTCTGTCACACACTGGCTCTCCCGATGCTATTGCTCGTCTGGTCTTCCCAAAACAAAACAATTTACAGGACCATCCCCATTTTCGCTCCCTTGTACTCTTTTTGTGTCTCTCACTGCACGACGATGACAGTCGAACTCGTTGTCAACGACCGTTCAAAAAGGATCGCTGCTCATGGAAGCGCGGTTTCACGACACGCCACGCTCACGGACTCAAAATCGACTCACTTCCTCCCTTCTCTCGCCCCTCTCCGCCACCCTCTGTCTTCGTTTCTATACACCTCATCAACCAGTTCACTGTCGTGCACTTACGTTCACACTCGAGAATTCTAGTGATGATTTTATTACAGCACACCCTGCAACAAGGATTTGGTATCTGAGATTTGTTTCACCGTTCATATGTCCCAAACCACTCTTCCGGAGTCGCGTGCTCGTATCGCGCTCGTTCTCCTGGGCGCAGGCCACAAGCATCGCCCCTGTCGCCTTCATCACATGTATCCCGGACCAGCTATCCGGAAGCCACACCGACTACTAATTTTTGAGCCTTGGTCGTCTTGCATCCGATTCCTCGAGCGGCTTCGCTATCTTCATTGATTCTACCACTGTGCCGAGAATCAGACTGCGATCGTGGCGCGGGAGCAGCTTATATCTTCGCGGAGTGTCCGCCTGGCTCTTTCTTTTCAAGATGGCAAACCGCGCGAAGCAACGGCGCGATATTGCTCGTTGGAGTTGTCTAGCAAGTTTCTAGTTCAGAGTTAGCATCCCATAGAGTTATCACAATAATCAAATTCTACAAGTAAAGAACATTGTGAAAGGTTTGCCTCACCGGCTTTTCTCACCCCGCTCCGCACCCGCGCATGCTCATGCGCCACCCGACCCTGCAACCCTCCGTCACCAGTCCGCAGGACGGAGCTATCAGCCCTCTAGCTGTCTCTTCCCATTAAAAAGTCCTTATCGTGCTCAACTGAAGGTAGTTCTCCGACTAGTCTAGTTGTGTATTCTCTGGACGCACGCATCTCCTCTACTTCGACCCACCACGCCCCCCTAACTATCAAAATTAAGTCTGGAGGACAGCAGTTTTCAAGGTTTTGTAGCAGTGCCCCCCGACGTGAGCGCTCGCTCTGCTGTCCGACCACCCCCTGGGTGGGTACAAGCCTAAGCGAGCCAGACTATCTACTCAACACGCCCATGTAGACATTTTCGCCAGCGCCGCATTCTAGGGTACCCTTTCATGTAAGTTAGAACAGACGTAAAAAAGATTGATAAGAATCACTGCTAGATATGATGAGTGTTCAGTTATACTCTATGCGCCATTTAGCGCACCGTTTTCCTTGTTGATCAGATCTTTATTCAGCCTCCAGCAATGATTTGAGTTGCCCTGTCCCTGAGCATGCTCATAGTTCAGAGGATCCTTGAAAAGGAGAATACTGTTCTCGTTCAGAAGTTGATAGATATTTTGTCCTAGAAGAGGTGTGACTTTGACATTTTGGACTGGTCGTTTCAAAAAAATCACTCATCTAGAAGAAAATCTGTTATTACACTTCCAATTTCTTCGTATTTTATCTCCTCATTTTGAAATTTTCTCACAAAATCGGCAAAGGACAGAATGTTTGAGAATGGATAATAAGTAAGAAGTACTACCTGCGTAATCCTTGAGGAGTTTGTTCTTCTGTAGAATATTGCGTGGATTCTAGATGTATGTCGGATTGATCGACTTCGGATCGACGTCTCCACAGCCGATCTTGTGGAAATGTAAATGCATCTAGCTTATATACATTATCGTCGACGAATGATGTCGCGATCTACCTAACAGTCCAAGCTATGAATCGATAAATAACCTACTGCGAAAAGCACGAGAACTTATTGCTTTTATTGGAGCAGCGAGCAAGCGTTGTCCAGTTCATTCCCTAGGATTTTTGTCCATCTGAAAAATAAGGCTTGATTAGCTTTTTTAACATCAGATCAAGAATTTGTATATTTTTGAGAGATTTGTACAGCAATAATGTCTGCAGAAAATCCTAATATTTCACGTGTTAGGATGGACGTTAGTCAATGATGTCTCTATAGTTCAGTTTGTATAACAGAAGTTCTATGAAGTTATTCAGACCTCCTTTGGCTTATATCATTGAGATGCCTGACAGACTCCAAAATTTAAACCCGCTCTACAACTGTTTCCATATCAAAGTATGAATTTAAAATAAATTGATACAAATTGGATATTATCTCGTACAATCGTATCTGCTTAATACCTCAGTCTTGCTGGGCGCATCGCCCGTCGTAGCTGGGTCGAACTGTCGCTGCCACATTCTCAAACTCTTTCATCGTCTTCTCTATTTGCTCTTTTAAAAAAACTGAAGCGTAAAAAGTGCTACTTCAAATAACAAAATACGCAACATATGGGATTCATGTGGCCACTAAGGACCATTTTCATAAGAGTTTTAGTAATTATTTGAAAGCTTTAAATATCTGGCTTAGCGCCGTTACGTGGCTGGCTTTTTCAAAAAGTCTGTATCATATGTTTTTATGATAGAAAAAAACACCTGTGTTTCCACACAAGCATTTTTCTCATAAGACAAACCTCATAGAATTTAATTATTCCGGTGCTGTGCTCATTTTCTGGAAAGACCGTTTCTCTGCAATAGCAGCAGAGAAAATAAGATTGAATCCATGCACGTGAGGATGGATATGTTGAGTATCAAAAGGGCTTGGGTGGGGAGGCGCAGTCCAGGGCAGTTACGAGGCAGTTTTCAACACCCGGCGTCTATCCATTGTTTCTTCCGCGGGTAATAGAAAAGTGTACTTCTTGTTATTCAATAAGAAGTGTGTTTTTCCGCTTCGGACAAAACTCCAGATTGACCGTCTATGACTATGATGTTAAAAGACTCTCTTAACATGGTTCATGTGCTTTTCGCGTTTCCCGCTGATAATACCCGTTTGCGACTGATGTTAAAGCATAATTTTGTATTGAATTCGAGAGCATTATGAAGGTAAGTTTTGATAAACGGGCCACGCACTGCGCCAGCCAGAAATTTAAGCTTTCGGATGATTACTAGTCATTCTGATAAAAAGTTCCTGCCAGCAATGGGAGTCAAATATTATTTGCTGCCATTTGACGGAAAAGAACCCATATTTATATCTTTCGCTTATTTTCTATAAGGATCTGTACGTTGTGCATTTGTATCGCACTTCGTCAGCAGCTATTGGAGTTTGTTGATTACTACATGTTCGAGCTTTGTGCAAAACTCGAGGCTGAACTAATAGTACTCACCTCTTCATCCTTCGATTGAATTCCTCAAAAAAAAGTGCTCGAATCAAGTCCATGGTGATGTGGCAGTAAATTTCATTTCACCTGTCATGTTATACTTACCGTATTTCTTTCGAATTTGTTGGCGTTGTTCAATTGTCAGATCAGGTGGAGAAAGGGGCTCTGTTGCGTTGACGCGAATCCTTCAATAAATTTGAAGATCCTATTCTTTTTGTTCCGAATTAAATTAGTATTTTACGGTATATGTCCGCCCTCATTGATATACGAATAAGTTAAAATGAGCTGAGAAAAATCAAAAAATTTTCAGTCACTTACATCGTCTTGAATCTTTGCTGAAATAAAACCTTTGTAGCAGTTTCACGACATCTTACAATAAAATGATTTATACTAGCATACAATTTGTCGAGCTACCAGATTGCTTCGTACGCTTTCTTGGTGACTTCATTAAACAATTTTCGTAATGGCGATTGCCTTAAGGCCGGCGATGGTAATCGCCTGACGGCAGACGTTGCTGCTTGATGATCGCTCTTCACCCTCTTCCTGTTCAGCCTGTAACAATAACAGATAATGATTACGTCTACGGCCCCACCATCGTGCTTCTTTACGTTCCATTTAGCTGCTTTTTTGAGTTTTGAAATAGGTGAACAACATTTCA